>VYZV01037693.1:78860-147761 GCA_013401275.1 Pandion haliaetus | reverse complement strand
TTTTTTTTTTTTTTTTGAAGGTGTTCACAGCCTGTACTAACAGGCACTGAGCTTTTGGGGGAAAATTTGCTTATTGCCTGCCTCATCTAGCAACTGGGGAGCGAGACAGACATAGAAATGCTTGGCTATGTTGCAGCCTCTGCAAACTGCTGAGCCTTTGGTCGGGATGAGATGAATGCCTTCCCCTGGTGCTGAAATCCCCAGTAGGAAAGATCTGTGATGTTCAGCCCCAAAATGATGGGGCATGTGTGGTTTGGGGCTTTTTACTGTGCCCTCTCCAACCATTCCTCTGTGGAGGCATCTCAGCACCTTTTCCTTCATCCCGGGGCCTGCATGTGCCACCCTGGGGACAAAAACCGGCTGCTTGAGCTGTTCCTCGGGGGGTGGCAGATGCTGTGCGATGCATTGGTACCGACTCGGAGCCATCAAGGAGAGGGGGTAGGGCAGGAGGCTGCGGGTGGATGGAGAGGTGCTTTCGAGATGAGGATCAGCAGGCAGAAAACAATGTGGGAGATGGATTAGTTTTGGGGGGGTACAGGACCAGGGACCAGCTCTGGGAGGGACGGGCGATGCTGAACGCGAGGCTCCCTCCTGCCTGGGAGGGCTGCACAAAGCTCGCACAGCAGTACCCTGCCTTCGCCACTGTGGTCTTTCCCAGCGGACGCGGGCCTCCAAGGAGCTTTGCAGGAAGGGCAGGACAGGGAACAGAAATGCATCTCCTCAGCAGGTCTGGGCAGCGTCGGGGAAGGGCATGGCAGCACGCAGTGAAGAGGGAAGAGGCCTTGCAGTACTGCTGGGAGGGAGGGTGAGCGAGGGCAGCGGATGGCAGCTATCCCAGAGCCGCGGGCCAGGTGTTTCGGAGCAGCTCGCCCTGGTGCTGGCAAGGTCAGGACTTGAGGCCTCTCCATCCCCATGCAGCCCTGGAGCAGGGTTGAGCACTGCACGGGCCGCATCCTGCAGCGGGGCTGAGCCCACACCCTGCAGCCCCTTTGCGTGGTGAGGAGGGGATGCGGCCTGGCTCTGCCTGCTCCCGAAGGGCAAGCCGGGGCTTTGGGTCTTGCTGGCTGCTGTGTGGACATGCCAGTCCATTCTGACTCCGAGCAGTGCTGGGAGGATTGCTGGACTGGGAAAACGGAGCTGGAGGCGTCCATTTTCTTAGTCATCCTCCCTGGAGGAGAGGGTCACCTGGGCTTTTCAGTTCTGTCCATGTTCCTGCTCACAGAGATTTATCTTTTTACTGTGGCAGGGAAAAATGTCACAGTGACAGCTGATTGCTTTAGGTGTTTTAATATCCGTCTTTACTGGCATTCTCCAGCCCCTCTGTGTACATCCATTACTCTGTCAATAAGGATAACTGGGACAAATAAAGCTGCTCTCCTTCCTCTGTCTCAGGGATGTGGTTTAGGGAGGCCCAGTGACTATTTATTCAGGCACACTGGCTCCAAACTACCACCCAAAAATGAGAGCTCCCATTTTCCTCTCGGGCTCAGCACAGCCCTGTAGCTTTAATAGCAGCTTTGGTTTATGCAGTCTGACCTGTGACTTCAAGGTTAGAAAAGTAGTATTCAAATCCTTCATTTCTCCTTGTCTTTCTTTTTGCTCTTTCTCTGGCTGGTCAGTTCACTGAGCTTCTTGTCCAGGCGCTGCTGGAGATGGGCTCTCTTGGCTGGGTCCAGGGACTTGTCTTTGGAGCCGCTCCCAGGATAGAGAACCCCTTCTCTGCTGATCCTCTGCCGTGCGTGGGCCTTGGCCTTCTCCCCGCAGCCATGAACCTGGTGGAAAGAGAACTGACGCTGGTGGCAGCCAGGAAACAGGGCAGTGATCGCATATTTGGGAATAAGGAGATTTTATTCCTGGAGCCTGGAATTCCACTTCTACCTGTTTTGCAGCCACCTAAAACCATCTCCCATTTGTCTATAGCTCCTCTAACAGAAAACGAAACATAAAGATAATTTTTGTCCTTCTGGAATCTGCACAGCAGGTAAATCATCTTTTGGACAGTTTAAGTGCCTTCTTCCAAAACTTTAAACATCTGGGGAAAACTCGCCCTTATGTGAACAGCTGGATCTTGCATGAGGGCTAGAAATAAAACCGAGCTCCCACTTATGTTCTCTGCTAATACAGTATGACTTGAGGGGAAAAAGGAGCAAAAGAGGAAAGGTGACTTAAAGGGAAATAAGAAGAGACCTTTTTCGCCATTTATCTGCTGCTTTAATGTAATTAGATCTGAATTCTGTACTGGAATAAAAAAAAAGCTTCATAATGCTAATTTTGTGCAGGTAAACCTTTTCCAAAACCAGTCTGCGCTGAAGCCCAGACCACGTTTAAGGTGCATTAAGCCAAGTTCAACACCATCCTGAATCATCTCTACCAGGTCTAAATTAGAGATCCTAAAAGTTTACCCCTTCTGCTTGGTCCATCCCAAAGTCACTTGACGTTTTCATGAACATACACTGATCTGAGGATCCCAGCCCGTTCTTTCAGTGCCGTGACAAACCTTCCTGTCCCTGTTAGTGCTGCTGGAGCAGGTTGTCAATGGCTGGGAATAGCTGTGCACAGCACCTGGCACACAGCTCCTAGCCAGGACTGGGATTTCTGAGCCTGCTGCCTGATCTAAACCAGCTGTAGCTAACAGACCCTCCAGACCAACTTTAAAATGGGCAGTAACGCCCGCATCAGTAGGTGCTGGAGCGCAGGTTGACCATCAGTCATTGGGGTCCCCTGTGCTGTACTCGAGGGGGATGGGTTCAGCAGCTGAGAGCTGCTAAAGGGGGAACATGAGCTCCTTCTGAACAGGGACCCTCCATGTGCAGAGGCTCCAGCCCCTTTGAGATGGCTCCAGGTATGTGCCAGCCCCAATTAGGGCCAGGCATGGGTAGGTGGTCCCAGGTTATTTCACATCAAAGTCTGACAACATCTGGGAAAAGGGCTGAACTTTAAAAAGCAAGAAAAACTTATTGACGTGGTTTTTATCCCTCCAATTGTTTCTCATTGGAGTCCCCATTACAATTCAGCAGGGAGAGGTGATTCTGCAGGAAATAAATTTATATCCCAATTGGACTGTGAATGACCATAAATGCAACTATTCTTTGCCATGGAAACAGATAGTACTTGACAAGGGGAAAAAAAATCTATGCTGAGGATTTATAGGTCAGCTCACTAAATGCTGCTAAGCTCTGGGAGGCTCCACATGGCAAAGAGCTACACCCAGGTGATGCAGGACGAGGGACGATGGGCACAGCAGGCTGCGGCTGAATGCAAAATCGTTACTTCTCAGCCCGCGTACTCGTCACAGCCACCACCCAGCCACGTCAGCTCTGCCCACAGGACTCAAATCTCAAGGCCAGCTTACCATGAAGCATCACACCGCCAACCCTGGAGGCTTAAACTTATCTGCCTGCCTCTGCACCCGAACAGAAAGATGAAGCCTGACACCAGTTTAAGTTTAGTTTCCTTTCTTCCCAGATCTGGGGAGGAAAGAGCTTTCAAGTAGCTATGGAAGAACAGCAAGGAAGAAGCTGTTGGTTCAGTGGCCATCACACTCCCACTCCCACAGGGGTGCAGGACGTTACAGGACTGCTGAGATGCCTGCTTGAGAGTCCCCCACCACAAGAAAGCAAAGCAGAGGAGGCTGAGGGACTGCTGTCACTCGGGTATGGATGGGAGCTAAAGCTGAGGCTGCACAGTGCGGAGCAATTCAGCTCCAAGCCAGAAAGGCACTTAAGGAAATGCCTAATTGCTAACCAGGCATACAGCACTGCTCTGTATGGGCTCAAGCCTTGACTTGTCCCCAGGTTGCAGAGGGAATCTGCAAAGAGCTGGGAATTGAGTGTCCAGGCTCCCTCCTGTCACTGCCTTAAGGTCATGCCTCTTCATTTCTCCTCCCTGCCTTGCTTTATCTGCACGACCGGGGAGTGTAAATGCCAGAGAATTGTAAAGAAGGGAACAAAGCAAGAAGGGAAAAAAGAAAAAAGCTCTCAGGAGGAGGTGTGCAGAGCCCACGTGTTAATGCCTGGCAGCCCTTTCTACCTGCAGCTCTAGCAAAAGCTCTGACAGGGTTCTGCTTTAAACTCCTTGCAAGGAAATCCTGCCTGGGAAGCTCAACAGGGAAAATTCCCACACTAAACCCATGCTGCTTGGCACATCCTACTCCTCTCCAGCCCCCTCAGTGCTCAAAGCCCTGGGCAGGCTGCCCAGTCCCGCACGTACCTCCGGGACGTGATGGCTGAGGCAGTAGCGCCTGTTGCAGTGAAGGCAAAGCTGTCCCAGGGTTGTAACGCTGGCTTTGCAGCGAGGGAAGCCGCAGGTGTTGTCAGCTTTAATGGTAGCAGAAATCAGAGCGTCAATATCTTCTTCTGACATGCTGTTTGCTCCGCTCTTAACTGCTGGCTTTCCTGGGGAGAAGACAGGGGAATAGACCGGGCCATTTAACCACCTGCTTAGAAGTTGAAAACAAACCCGAGGAACCCACAGTTACAGCCGGGGCTAGTGAGACGCAGCACAGGTCCAGGGAGTTGCCGTTTGCAGTGACTGGGATTTCTGCCCTTGTGAGGTCTGTCGTGCCAGTAAACTCTGGCCTGTGCTCAAAGGCACCAGTAGGAGCTCAGGGCTCCCACCTGCAGCGTGCCTGGGTGCCTCCTGCTGCTACAAGGGGACTGGGGAAGAGGAAGGGACCGTATCTGGCAGGGAGGACAGTAGCTCATGGCTCTGTTTTCCCCTGCCTCTGTGTTTAGGAGGCAACCGCATCCTTCAGTGTGGGCCAGGTATTCCTCTTAGTCCCTCTCCCTACCTTTGGGAGCCTCCAATCTAACTCCTGAGCCTCTCTTCCTGGGAAAAGGTCCCTAATGTTTTTCTTTCGACTTAAGAATGTGCCTCCAGGCATCCAAAATCCCTCTTCCCCAGATGCTGCAGCCAAGCGATGCACGCTCCTGCCAGTTCTCACATCTCTGCAGTGAAAAGCATCAGAGAGCTTTCTAAGAGCTACATCCCATGCTCCACACGTGCAGACAAATCCCAAGGCCTGGAGGCAAAAACATGGGGATTAAGTAGCATGATCCATTCAAGGAAGGCCATTAATTGTGCTGGTTATGAAAAGAGTGACCCACCTTTGGCTTGCCTTTTGTCTTTTTTCCTGCTGCTGCCCTGAAGGCCGGCACTGGGCTCCTGAGCCTTCCTCGCTGCTTCCTCCTGTCTGGCTTTCTCCCTCTGAACTCTCTCCAGGTGCAGGGTTTTCAGGTCCACTTTCCCTGAGCCCTCGCTGCTTCCTCCTGGCTCAGCAGGGACAGGAGTTTTCCTGCTGGGATGTTGTGGTTGAGGAAGGGGGAGCTGCTTGCTGCAGGGGGTGGCTGTAGGTAGTGAAGTCTCGGCAGGCTCTTTCTTGCGAACGCTAATGTAGCGGTCCCTCCCTTTGCCGGTGCTCACATGCTGCAGCCCGTACTCCTCTGCCATTAGGTGAACCAGCAGCCGATCATGAGAACTGAGGGATGGGGGGAAATCCAACTGCATCTCGCCGCTCTCCAGGAAGGCCACCAGCATGGCCTTGAATCCGTCAGCACTGTCTTTTGTCCCCGGGCTCTCTCTCCCAGGTCCGCTTGTGTTTGGGGAGAAACATGCTTCTGGCTTCTGACACGCTGGTTTGGTTGCTGCTGCTTTGAGTTTCTTCCCCAGAGGCGGCTGCTGTTTGGGGCCAGATGCTGCAGGAAGCTTTGCACCTTGCTGCCGCTCGCTGCGGTCCTCCTGAGTGTAGTTTTCAGGCACGACGTTGTCGAGGTACTCGAAGGCTGTGCGTACCTCCCCATACTGGCTGAAATGATCCACCAGCCGCTTCAGAAAGGTTTGGTTGCTGATGGTGCGGGTGTCACAGATGACAGCCACGTGGCGCCGGGCGCGGGTCACCGCTACGTTTATCCGCCGGTCTTCAGCAAGAAAGCCCACTTCACCTGTGAGAAAGAAACCAAGGGGTGTAGCATTGTCAGTGGGTACAGGGTTGGCTCCAGGTCTAGATTTGGCCCAAATGATTGAAGGGTTGCTTGTCTGAAGGGTGGGAGTAAGCATTTACCGGGCTCTGGTCCCTGACTCACACTGTTACCTTCATCTTTCTGCCCCTTTTTCACCACCCGCCAGCCAGAGCTAGGGCTTCCCACTTACCTCCCAGGGTCGGGAGGAGGATGGGTGGCACGTGGAGAGGAGAAATACTTTCCTGGGTGACCCACGACACAAGATTGGGCTGGGACCTGGGAGCAAATACAATACGGAGAAACGTGGAAGATGCTCACCTTACAACAGAAGAGGAACTGCAGGTAAAGAAATACACCCAGTCCTATACAACTCCCCCCCTACCTGCCCCAAACTCTTGGCGGGTTTAAAGTAACAGCCATTTAGGCAACTCTGCAAGGTTTGCTTCTGCTCTCTGACTATTTTCTCAAAGAAGAGCAGTAAGAGCTAGCAAATGCCAAGATGACTCACTGAGGATCAGCTAGCAAGAAGGGTAGTGTGGGCGGCTTTTGAGTTTCCAGCTCCTGGGGATAAAGAGAAGGCCAGTCAGGAAGAAATTAATGTCCCCGCCAGTGCGGTGACCAGCCTGACTCTGTTTCTGCCTTGTCTTGCTGTGGCTGAGCAGTCTAGTTTGCACTGCCTTTGAGGAACAGGGTGTGGGTGATGCCCCTCTCTGTGCTCTGCAGCTTAGAGAACAATTTCCAGCTTCTCTGATGTGGTTTTGTCTGACTGCAGGGGCAAGTCCAACTCCTCTAGTCTGGCAAGAGGGTTTCCAGCTGGATCGGGAATGGCTGCAGAAGGACAGGCACTGCTGGTCAGTGTCCCTGGTCTCCTCTGAACTGAGAAACGCAGCTGTAAAAAGGGTATGGATTTCTCCCAAGGGTCTCAGAGGGGGCTAACAACATCTCTTATGCCCCATGCAGACCAGAGCTGTGCCCAGACACCACGAGAAGCTGCCTCGTGCCCCCAGGAAAGCAAGTGATTCCTGCACCGCAACTGAGCTTTGGCTGCTAGCTGTGCAAGGGGCCGGGGGATGCACGCCTTCACGGAGGACACCAGCTCCCACTGAGCAAAGGCGAGGTGAGTCACTCATGAATAAGGACTATTCTTAGTCCTGTCCCCCACCTCCATTCTCCCCATAACGCTGCTTTTCTTGCTCTAGGCTTTCTTAAAAAAAGCCTCCTCCTTCCATCCATCCTTTCCCCTTTTTTTTCTTTCTAGACACCAGCACTCCCAGCAGATACACAGTGTTTAATTTTCAGCAGCATTAGCAGCAAAGGTAGTGCAGCAAGGGATGTGTCTCACTGCGGGTTTAAAAAGGGCAGTAATCCACACATGGGAGAGAGGTGGTTCACGGAGCGGTCCCACTCATCCCCTCCGCTCGAGCTGGCTGCCACAAAACCCTTCAGCATGGGCTGATGGCTCCACCCAAGGACCCTCACAACTGCAGGGCAGCAGCTTTTTTCCAGCTATTAACTTTTGCTGCAGATGCTGACAGGAAAGAACTCAATTCTTCTAGATTTTGCTCCCAAAAGAAGCATTTTCTGTGCATGACTTGTAATGCCAGCTCCTGCTTGCTTTCTCTGGGGAAGTGACCCAAAATAGGCTCCAAACCCAAGAGATAAGTCCCCTAAATTTTCACCTTTTGCAGGAAGTGCTTGGCACTCCAGTAAATGTGGTGCTAATGTGACTTGTGCCATTCTTAGGACTCCAGTTTAAATAATTTCTGAGGCCTCAATAGCCAGGAAACCTTCAAACTAAGCAGTCCTAGCTTCCTTTTTACCTGCTGCCTAGCATAGGTGCCTTCCTCTGCAACTGTGACAGCAAATACATTTGTTCATTAAAAAAAAAAAAGAAAAGGCTGAAAAGGAAGGTTCTTGCCAGTAAATTCATTCAGAGCAAAGTGCTAGAGACAGTCAGAACTGCAATTAAACCACAGCACTTGGCAACATGACGAGCAACCTTGGAGCAATCATGCAGTTCCCATTTCTTTCCCGTTCCCCATAGAGTAATTCTCCAGCAGCAAACTCTTACCTTTCCTGTTGGATCTCACGAATGACAGGATCACCGCCTCTTTCTCTCTTCCTTGGAAACCATCAACTGATTTAATTTCTAGTTCTGGGTACCTGTGGCAAAGGTGCTCTCTTAGCATGTCCACCTGAAAAACATGCAATAGGTATCTTTTAAAGAAAAGTGCAAGGTGAAAACGATTAAAATGGCACTGTTTTGGTAAAGTCCCTTCCTCTCAAACCCACAAGGATGAGTGCTCACATGTCCCAAAGGTCAAGCGCTGACTCCTGAGGCTGGGAGTGGGAAATACCTGTCTAACATCTCTTCCCTCCATGGCCTCAAGCTGTTTAAATGTGGCAAAGTTGGCCACAAATGCTGATTATACAATTTAGCCCTGCTGACTTCTGCCTTCGTCTCTCTGAGGGCGTGCTGGTATCACTCCTGAAGATGTCAAGGTTTGAATCCACCTCTGTGCATCTGCTCTGCGTGCATGCAGAAAGACAGAGGAGATGCCAGGAGAGGGTCGTCTCACCTGGAGGTTGTAGGGGGCTACAACAGCGATGTCTTTTGCCTTCACGCCAGCTTCCACCAAGGCTTGGATGTGCAAACCGGCCAGCTGCACCTCCCCTAGGGCAGAAAGCAGAAGGGGCGGTGATGGGAAAAGGCTGGCAGGGAGAGGCCGAAGCCGCCAGCTTGGACATGCCATGACTTGGAGAAATTTGTGCAACTCCCCTTAAACAGCAAGCAAAGGCTAAGGAAAGTCCTGCCTGCAGTCCAGTGTTGCACGGGGGTAACGATTCCCAACCTGACTTGCTTGGCTAGATGGTGATGTGCTATTCAACCTTGTTCCTAGGGCTGCACTGTGCTTGCTTCTTGCCTTTCCGAGTCACCAGCTTGCTTAAGCTTAAGAAGAGCTTTCTTAACAGCACTTGGCTTTCTCTGGCCTTCCCGTATTAATCCGAGAGATCAATGATAATTCAGGCAATGGATTATTCTCCCTCTGAAGTGAGACTCTAGGCCTCGCTAAAAATTCTCTATGCTGCAACTGAAAAAGCTCCACCTTTCCTTTTTATTCTGCTTTTTCAAATCCCTGCACTTCTAAACCCCCATGACCAAATAAACAAGAATCTGCAGTATGTTGCTCCAAAAGGCTGCGTCCCAAATTCTGGGAGACGTGCACTTAATCCCCTGCTCAAAGTCCCTGAGTTATCTTAGACAAGTCTTTTTGGCTCTCCACTTGGGGACAAGAGCCTTTCTCTGTTCAGCAGGGCCGTGGGGACTGGTGTGTGGAAAACCGAGAGGCACTTAAATGCTGGTAGGTCTTCAAACAAAAGAAGGCAAAATACATTTAAACTGGTAAAAACCACCCTTGTATTTTACAGTCCATTTTCCCTGTCTTGCAGAGAGAGACTTGAAGCCTCAGAAATCTGTTGCTGGCATGAGATCTGCACTGGTGAGTAGAGAGGAAAACAAATGAATCCCTGCAGCAGGCAGCCATGTTGCCAAATAAGCTCTTTGGCTGCATGACAGCGAATGGCTAGAAAAGCCTGTGGTTCGGCCATCAGGAAAAGTGCATTGGGAAAAGTGCGGGCAGCAGCCAGGCAGGCAGGGGCAGCCACGGGTAAGGTGGCAGGGCACAGACACCGCACACAGAGATGAGTCCCCTCCAGGCACCGCAGAGCCTATCTGGGCAGTGAATTTACAATCGAGGGGAAGATGTTGCCCTGAAAGAAGAGTCTTACCTCCCCCCAAACCTAGGCTCACTGTGCCCTCCTAGGAATCCTTTTGCCAACAGCCTTCTGGGCTAAAAGCTCTCCCGAATGCTTTTAGGAGAGCTATCTCCATAACAAGGTTGGGATACGTGGATTGTCAGATGAAGCACCAGGTTTTGGACAGCCCATGTGCAACACCTCCTGGCAAAGGCCCTCTGTGAGCCTCTCAAGAGCTAGCTAGTAGGTGTCGAGCTGCCAGACTAAATCTAGAGGAGCATGAGTAGTAGCATCCCTGAACAGCAAATCACAACCACCTGCCCTGCTGTGTAAGTGAGGACACAAAGGAGGTAGCATCATCATTTTCAAACTTCTCCCACTTTATTAGAATGGCTATGGAGCCTGACTTTACACTCAATCTCCATAATAAAACCTATTTTTTAAGTCAAAAACCAGCAAGAAACTTAATGTCTTAAGAAAACTCATGGAGAAGAGCAATATAGGACTTCATGAAAGGAGCAGAGGACTGGGAGGCAATTCTGAGCTACATCTACAGCCTCTCTAAACCCGCTTTGCACTCTGCCTGATACTATTTGCCCTGCCAACTTGTGTAAAGCATCTGTCGCAGGGATCCTCCACCCTGTCCTAGTCCACAGCATGGTCTCTGCAAGGGAACAAGACAGCCAGCATGGTCACCCACAAGCCACACACTGTCATCATGGCCCTGGGGCCACTCTGCTCTAGCTCAGAGTCCTTTGAGCTTAAGGATTTATAGAGGAAATGATCTCTCAAATAAGCAAGGCTCCCTGGGGACCCCACCTTCCCCCTGCCACCTGCTCTGGAGCAGGACATCACTGGGACGTGGCTCAGCTGGTGCAGTGGCCAAGCCCACGGGAGGCTGAGGACCTCAGACAATAAATTCTGGCCAACAAAATTTTCCAAACAATGGTACCTGGATTCCCCTTAGATTGTTCATCTTCCACTTCCAGCTCAAACAGGCCACAGCCAGCAGTGTCTATAAGCAATAAAGGAATTGTGGTCTCTTCTGTAGAGGTGACGCCCGGCAGGTCCCTGCACAAGGTATTTGGGAAAGGACCAGTTAACAATGCTGAAATGATGCCATAGGGATGATCAGGTGTGTTGTTGCTTACTCCTCCCACCAACACTGTAAGGACAGAGGGAAAACATACCTAGATACCTCTTCCAAGGGACAAGGCTACAGACCAACAGTGGTGTCCTGTGGGCTGAAAATGCAGGAAAATTGGCTCTGGAGGTGGTGAAGAATGACAGAAACTCAGAACTGAGGTTCCTCCCTTTCTGTTCTACCAAGCTTTGGTCCCCTTTGCATCTGCAGTGATGCTACTGAAGAGCATGTCATATGCAATAACTAAGCAGGGCCCTTTAGCTCTGGTGGGGTCCTCCGGCTTTCAGCTCCAGGCTCCCTGGGTTCAGTGCCACATGGCAGCCACAACCAAAGGCACAGCAAGTCCCAAGAGGCCCAGGGGAGTTTGGCAACACCAGAAAGCCGTATCTGAAAAGCCATTATTGCTCTGCACCATGGGATTGCCACTTAAATGCTCTCCCAAAATGCAAATGAAGAGCTGAGGGCCCCGGAGAGTCTCACAGGGACCAGCCAGCAGCGCTGAGAGCTTTCCCACTGGCTATGCTGCAGAGACCACTTATTGCAAGGCAAAGGTACAGTGTGTGGGTGTTAGTGTCTCACTTAAATGGTCTCGAAAAGGAAAGATATGCAGACCTAGGGAGATGTGGCAGCTCCTT
Organism: Pandion haliaetus; assembly: GCA_013401275.1. NCBI lineage: Eukaryota > Metazoa > Chordata > Aves > Accipitriformes > Pandionidae > Pandion > Pandion haliaetus. The sequence continues at coordinate 136,269 of VYZV01037693.1, read as the reverse complement.
TCTGGTTTTTACGGTGTAGAGAGAGAGAAGGAGCGCCTGAAGTATTGCCAGAGATTTGACAGCAGTGCTGTCGGGCAAGAGGAGAGAGCGCAGCACAAGGAACCACAGATGAATTGGGGTTTCACATCATTTCTACATCTAAAGCTGCTGTATTAAAAAAAAAAATATTAATAAACCATATTTTAATACCCAAGGAAGTTGCTAGCTGAATTCACAGCCTACAAAGAGGACAGGCAATGGATAGCAGGAATAGGAAGCCTGGAGATGGCAGGAGAGCTCTGAAACAATGATATGTTACTGTACATCACGTACAAATCACGAAGAGCTGTGACTCCGGAGAGTCTGCAAATAAACAAGACGGATGGCAAGCCATCAAAAAGGAGAAATACCTCCAAATGACAAGCAGGGAAGTGAGGGTAAAGGCAGTTTCAAGTTCAAGACAAGCCCCCAGCTGCAGCCTCCCCTTCCCAGGACTCCCAGCACTGCACATCTGTTCCTCTGCATTTGTATGCCACCGACTACCCTCGCTTCCCATGGACTCCAGACATTACTCACTCCATTGAAAACAAAAGTCTCCTCTCTTGACTGAAACTCATTTTTCTCCTGTCTGAAGCTACTGCTGTTGTAATGCACATCTGGGAAGGTACAGAGATCGCTGCAGCAATGACAGGGGGCCAAAGCCCCTGCAAAAGAGCCCAGGATGCACCTTACCCAGTCCTACGGAAAACCAGAGTCCAAAGGAAAAGCATTTCCCCTGGCTTTGGGCACTGGCTGCCTCAGCCCAGCAATTGGATTCAAACAGAGGCACAAGGTACCTTCCCCATTTCCAAGGACCGCAGGGATCAGCAACCAACTTTACTTTCCACGATCTCCTCCGGAACGGGGCCACCTCCAGTTCCCCATTAGAGTCTTTCCCCCCCTGTGGTGGGTACAACAAGTTTATCTCCCTCGCTTTGTAACATCAAACCTAACAGGCTTCCCATCTCCTTTCTGCCTGCCCTGCTTACTGTCCTACCACTGTCCACGTCTGTGCAGACAAAAGACTTTGAGTAGAAGCCAAGTTCTCCATGTAGATAATCCTGATTCTTTGCCTACTAGCAGTGGCCACAGAAAGCCCTTGCAGCATCTCTCAGTGCCAGGAAAAATCTCAACACTGGGAATGTTGCTTCAGAGAAGTAATTATCTACATAAATCTTTTGGATGACAGGAGAATTCATGCTCTTCCAAGGCAGTGAGATTGCAGCAGAACTGGCTGTTACCTTGGAGAAAAGCTGTCCAGTGCTTTGCTATCCCTTCAGGATGAAGGGGAAAGGCACTTCTCCCACCTCCTGCAAACTAGCCCAAGCTGCAGAGATGGACTTTTGTTCCTGGGGAGATTCTTGGTCTGTGATGATAAACCAGGTTGTGCCTGCAGCCAGAGACTGGATTCAGGCTCAACACACTGCCCTAGGGCATCCAGGCACCCTGGGCTTCGTCTACAAGGAAGTGATCCCAGCTGGGTGAGTTGCACATCGTAACCCGAGGGGCATTCTGGTTTCTGAGCATCTTCCAGGTGTCGCATTACTGTGGGGGTTCCCCCATATTTCCCATCAGCGAGGGGGTGTTAGCCCCCAAAAAAGTGCTAAGGGACGGGACACCTGACACTGTAGTTAGATAAAAAGTGACAGCAGAAACAGCTGGTGATCTTCAAACCATCTTCTCACAGACTGAGTCACAATTTTTGAATGTGAAAAATACTGCTTGCATCCTCCCTGACTTAATTCTGGAGATGTGTGGGGGGTTTTGATATGCTTTGTCACCCATTTCAGAAGGAAGGGGGATTTGGGAAAAAGGTTTTGCTCCCTTGGAAATACTTTACCCCTGAAAAGATACTGCAGGAAACCAAAGTATCCTTTTTTGAGATAAGACAGTGGTGCAGAAATCAGTAACAGATCACAGACCAAGCATTCCCAAGTGCCTCCAATGTCAGAGCAAAAGTTGGTAAGGAAATAAGAAGTCGTTCGGTGCAGAGCTGCAGTTCTTTTCCCAAAGATCAATCTTTGTGCTTCAGGTAAAGGAGATGAGACTTGCATCAACAATGCTATTCAGGGGAAGGTCGTGGTGGGAGTGCAGCCCTACTATCAGACATTGGGGATTATACCCTGGAGAGTTGTTCTGAATGAAAGCCCATGGGTATCAGGCTTTACGAGTTCAGCTGGACCAAAAACTCCCTGCCACAGTTTGTAGCACAAGGTGTTTGCACCTGGATCTACTCCCAGCCTTATGTCTCAAGACTGGGACAAGCTTCTTCAAGCTTCACCTCTCAAAATGGCACTGAGGTAATTGTAAATTCAAGGCTAGAATACAATCGCGTGGGCTGGCTTTGTCAATACCAGAGGTGTGGCGAGGGCTACGGTTTGGACCACTCCAGTCAGATCTTTCTTCAAAGGAAGAGCTCAAAATGCTTCCAGCAGAGATGGAGATCCTCCTCCTTGGACTGTGCTTTGGGACTCTTCAGGTTCCTCGCTCATCAGGTACAGACCCAGAGTTTGTCAAATGCTGTTGCTGCAATTGCAGCTGCAGCCCAGGCTTTGGCTGCCTTGTGGTATGAGCAGGTAAATCCTGTCGGCACTCACCAGCCTTCCACTTCCCTAGGATGCTTCTGCTTGTAAGAAAGCTTTTCCTAGAACTATCAGAGACTAAAACTTACTTCTTGCTGAGGTGAGGAATTAAGCAAATCATTTGTCCTAAGCCAACAAAACACAAGAGATGCTCACAAGTATCATGAAGGAATTTTTACCAGCAACCTAAACATGAGAAGATCATGGTACAATACCAAGCCCCTGCATTACCTGGTCTTCTAGAGAAGCACAGAAACTTTACATGGTCCAGTGCCTGAACTGAGGATTGCTGTATTCATGTGACATGTCAGTAGGGCTGTAGACTGGCAGGTTTGATTATGAGTTTAGAAACCAGAAACTTTCTGCCGAAAAAAGGCCTTGAGCAGGGGACTAAGCTGCACTGTGGACTGGAAAGAAAAACATTCACTCCATCAGCAATAAAAATAAACCAGATCATCAGAGTAACAAAGTCACCTAACTTCAGCTTTTCAATTGGTTTCCTATGTTAATGGTTTCAAGCCATTTTGCCTGGGGTTCTTCACTAGTTGCTATTTTTAATTTCCAAAGTTAAATGGAAAAATAAGCATGGTAAGGAACACAAACAATCAAAAAGAGTGTTTTGTACAGCACTGGTCCTGGAATTAGATCTGTATGGCTAAAACATTGCTGAATGAGTCCCATCCAGCTCAGCTGAGCTCCTCCCGGCACCGATGAACCAGCCTTGCCTACTCTTACCTGTAGAACCCACCACACTCACCCATAAAATTATTTATGTATACACCAATGTATATAAACCGAGACAGAAGTCAGCATAGCTTCACTGATATAAGTTGAGCTGAGGCCTTGATAGCCCTGAAGCTTTAACACAGAGCATGCTGACACAAGCAGAAATCCCCATGCTGACTGCAGCAGATGTAGACGAGGGTGCCAGGGCTGTCTCAAACACAAAGCTTGCTCTTTCCACCCAGGTAGTATTCACACTGGTCACAAGTAAGATTGTTTTGAAACAAGTAAGATAAAAATGGCCTCTCCAGCTATCTCTGTCCAAAACTGGATCTACTATGGAATGGAGAGATTCTAGGGGAATATCAATTTTTCCGACTCCTAAATATTTGCATTTAAAAAAAAGTATTGCTAAAAATACAATAGCTCCATGCAGACAAGCTTTGTGGTATTTTATGCTTCTCCAAGTCCAACAGAGAGAATTAATGTTTTCCCATCCACCTCCTTGAACTGTACTGACTGCAATTTTAAAAAGCACCAATTATTGACAGTCACAGCATGTGTTGGCAAACAACTGCCTGTCCCAGGATGCAATGGAAATGAAATGCTAGTCACTTCCTTGAAATTACCAAAGAAAGGGAAAAACGCTGCAGACAAGGAATGGATTGAATGCCATCAGACCTGCCTCAGGTGCTGTCCTGGCAGTAAAACTATCCAAGCTGGAAAGGGAATCTTACTTTCTGATCTTTGTCAGTGTTGAGACCAATGATGGGACACACACACTGGTCCTCATAATCACGTGGACATGTGCAAACACAATAAAAGATTGATGTCTGGTCATACCCTTAATGAGAGCTTGAGATAGAGAAACACTGCTTGGGGTATGCCCACTGCAAATCAGGCCTTCACATATTCTCACCAGATGCAAGGGGATTTTACTTTGTTGCTCATCATACCAAAGGAGGAAACAGCAACTCCCCCAATTAAAGTTTCCTCGATGAAATAAAGGATGAAACAGAAATGGTATCGCAGGGCCAGGAGGAATGGAAAACTCCATCACAGGGAAGGGACAAACCCTGCATGTGGTGGGATGAAAAAGATATCTCTGCTCATATACCAGTGAAGAGCAAGTCACTTACTTGAGCAAATGCTGGGCTACTGATGGGTGAGCAGTGAGCCGGCCGCTGTACATCTCCGAGGAAGCCCACTGCATGATGGCCTGGTGCATTCGGTACTGCGTCGTCAGCATCTTCACAATCTTCTCCCCATACCTCTCGATGAGACGCTCCATCAAGCTGAGCGAAAGGCCCTTGGCAGCAGCCCTGCATGGGAAAAGCAAGTCAGAAGTGGAGTCTGGATATCTGTTCTGAAGTGATGATCTAAGGTACAGATGTAACCCTCTTTGGACTAAAGACTCAATCAGCATCTCACTACAGACGCAGCGCCAGCAGTGCTGCAGCTGGAACTGAATGCAGTGTTGATCAATGCTAACGGTGTTAAGTTGCAATGCTGCCAGAGCACCTGCAATACCTACCCTGGACCCTGCTGAGCACCCTCGTGCAGCTCTGCGGGGATGGCGTTATCTCCCTGGCCTTCCCACTATTTCACGTGGGTACCGACAGGCGGTGGAAAGGGAGCAGGAGAAGGCTGCAGAGTCCCAAGTGTTATCTTTCAGCATAGGCTCCCCAATAGGGTGAACACCCTCAGGGATAGACTTCTGCCTTGCACGGAGATCAGATCAGCTCAAACACATCAGGGTGGAGAGATGCCTGCTTTCCCTTTCCCATGGGGAAATGCCTAGGAGCGTTGCCATTGTAACTCAAGAGCTGCAAATGGTATCGGCTACCCCAGCCTGCAGCAGTCACTTCTCACACCCAGATCTGCTCAGTGTGTTTGGAATAAGATGAGTGAGGATGTCCAAGATCTCTACTTGGGGAAGCAGCTCCAGCACAAAAACCTCGTAACTTGTAAGCTCATCCCATCAACATCCTTAGTCACACTGCTCGTAACAAGCTCTAGATACTGCATCTGTCAGTGTAACATTACACTCACGTTACTGCAAGCTCAGCAACAGCATCAGAATCACCTAATGCATTAGTATCAGAGCTCGACCCCAAATCTTGAAACGTTTGATGTCAACAGAGCCAGACCTTGCTAATGTTTCATCAAGACACGTGCCGCTCAAGCATTCTCATTACTCTTTGGTCACTCACCCCAGACTAATGCACTAATGCATTTCCGCGCTTACTGCTTTATTACCCATTAAGAAAACCAACACTCCATCACTTATGGCAAAGGTCCCGTGCTTATATCTGTGACACAAATTAATAAAGCTCCTAATGAAATAAGCCTTTCAGGAGCCTAACTGCTTTCTCTTTGCCGTACAGAAAGGGTTTGTTAGAAGCACTGCCTAATGGTACCGTCTGAGGAAGAAGAACAAGAATCGTTGTACTTTAATTTTGTGTTTTGAGCATTTCAGAGCATAAAGAGTTTTTTCATACTGTGCGTCCAGCACCTTGTACAATACTGTGGTTCATGGTGAGGGGTTCTGGTTGCTACCAGAACACAGTGAACAAGCACAAAGATGATGAAATGATGACAGAGAACAGCTCGGGAGAATTATTTCCGTCAAGGCTAAGGGGCACAGCACGCATCCAATTACTGCTGTGGGAAGCATTACATTACTACAAGGCACCACAGTGAGTGTCTTGTTTGCTGTACCGGCCAGCCCTGTCATGTTAACAACAGGGCACTTGGTAAATATAACAAGAGATTGCAAATTCATTAAAACTGCAGAAGAGAAAATTGAGGGTAGATCTTTCCGAGATGTTGAGTCTCAGTAGCCCTCCTTCTTGCTAAATCACAGAATGCAGCACACGGGGAAAAAAAATGGGTCATAAACTCTGAATGGATGCAACTGCAGGACTTCGGAGGCAGCACTGCTTCTTCAAAGGCTGTTGTAACGTTAACAAGCGTTGAACAACACATACAGGCACAGAAGCCAGGAGGAGGGTTGGCAGGTTTGCAACAAGGACGTTGTGCTTTACGGAACAGAGGTTTCCAGCTGTGCTGTACATTTTGCTGCTGATCATGAACTGCACTGAGTTTGGCCATGAAGCCTTCACAGCTTCCCAGCCCCAGCATTGCTACTGGTATGGCACGGATATACTTACAGAGATCCTTATGCTCCCAGCTGAGAGCATGGGAGAAAAGCAAGGGGTGGGTGAAACAGCAGTGTGTCAGAGGTGGGCTGGGTTTTCAAGAGGGGAAGGGGATTAGGTAGGGTGAGGTGAAAGAGCAGAACGTGAGGCAGGGGAGCTCGTTCCTGTTATCAGAAATTAGCTTTTCTCCTTCTAGGCTCATAACTGAATGAGAAGGCACTGACAGCCTGATCCTCCCAGCTCTGCTCTGCCCCAGGGGGTGTGCTTTCCTTGATCTCATGGGCAAGGAGGAAAGGAAGCAGTTTTAACAGGGAGAGCCGTCTGCACTCAGGCACAAGCACCTACCTGAAACAGCCGTTCCCTTAGGAACGGTCCTTCCTCCAGCGTGACCAAGGAATCTGGGGATTCAGAGCCCACCTCTCACCCGGTCTTTGCCTAGAGTGTGACCGCTATCACCAAGGTAAAAATGCTTCTGGATCCTTCCACCAGCCATTTCCTCCTGACAAGCTAACAAAAAAGTAGGTCACATTGAGTCACCCGCAGGTGATTTGGCTCTCAGGGCCCAGAGGCCACCATGAGGCTTTAACTGCCCTGACCAGCCTCACCTGGGACCCACACTCTCTGCCCATGGGCCCCATTTAAGCTCAGTGCTGGCCCTTCAGTCCCTGCCCGAGTTATGTCCTAGCTCTGTCTCCTGAAGGGAGAGAGCTATGGACCTTGGATCTATGTTGCAGGTCACTTTGATGCAGTCTTTAGCTGTATCTTCTAGGTGGATCCTGGACCCAGGTCATGGCTTTGTTTCTAGCCTACCTCCTGATGGGACCCCCTGGACGGACCCTGGACCTGTTTCATAGCTTGCTGGAGCTGTTGATGAAGCCCATTACCAGCCCCTGGCTCTGCCCATGGTCCTCAATACTGTGTAGGACTGTGTCCTATCGATGATGACGCTGCTCCTGGCCTTTGCTGCTGCCAGATGCTGGCTGTGTAAGTCACATCAGGCAAGTCAACTGAGAAGTGAGGGATACCAAAGTAAGGTGCTCGCAAAGTCTTAAAGGCAGGCAGCAGGCTTAGCAGCCTTACCAAGCAAAGGTACCTCTCATTTGCTTTTGTCCTTTACTTCCCTCCCTTGACTCACAAATTCTTGAAAATCTAAGAGCAACCCTAAAACTGTTTTTCATGCAGAATTGGCAGGAAAACCATGGTGTTTTTTAACAACAAATATTCTGAAGTGTTTCTTATAATGATATACAATAAAGCATGGGGGAGGCATTAAACCTCACAGCAAGCGTTAGAAATAGTGCTCTTCCACACACTGACAGCACAGTTTCCACTGCAGGGGGCTACATGAGGTTATACGCTGAATTAATAACGAGGATATTAAACTGCTTGCAAATACTTCACCTGTTAATAAATCTCCTATTATTTTACTGCTCAGTTAATTCCTACGATGGTTGATTTCTATGCCAGCAAAATCGTAGAGAACTGAGCAAAAGTTTTTTAAGTATCAATTGCTTTAGAGAAATTAAATTGGGATAGGAGGTTGGACGGACAGAATCATGCATCTGATGCTCATGAGTATCTACTTCAGAGTACCTAAAGTAAAGCTAGGAAAGCTAAAATTACCAAAATAAGCCCACGGCAGCCAGTATTTGCTGCTAACCTGGTTTCACCTTGTTTCACATGCAGGAAAAGGCTGTACTTTGTTCAAATGCACGTTCCTGGGGTGGGGGGTACCAGGATAGATCCCAATGGGGGAGGATGAGGCCCTGCTGCTCTTCACAGGTAAGGCTTCCTCCTCCAGCTCTTGGAAGAAATGCTATACATTAACAGTGATAGCTGTAGCCCAGTGGAACCGAGTATTTCAAAGGCTATTGTGCCCACTGTGGTGTGAAATATCCTTTATGGGCTGGGTGTGAGGAGTCAGCCTGCCATGTAGATGTCAAGAATGATCATTACTAGGGGAAACAAAAGGGAAGAGTTTCCCATGGAGGGATGGAGCTGTGCACTCAGTCGTATCTATTCCTATTCATCCTCTGGATAGCTGGTCTCCCCCTTAAGAGACAGAAGGAGATATTGGCGTGACTCTGATTTCCGCTGTACACCACCATATTCGGACAGCAAAGTCTGGAGAAGGATGTCACTGTGTTTTCCTACCTCAAGAACTCTGCATTAAGCTCTTGGTTGGCAAAAACACGCTGAGGCTGTTGTGGACATGCAAAGTATTAGCTGTCCTTTGCTTTGTGCTCTAGGCTTTTCTATCCTGGTGTAGGTTTAAGAGGTTTCACAAATAAGTAAAGCAGTAGTAAGGGAGGCTCTGCAGAACTCCCCCTTTCTTTGGATATTGTGGATTTTTTTTTAGTCCTTGCAAATATGATGGAGGAGGGTAGCTTGTTCTTTCCAGCTGTGGAGGCTACCAGAGAAAACCAAGGCCTTGCTCTTCAGGGACAAGGTGAAAGCAAATCCATTTGGACCTGGCATGCAAACCAGCAAACTACTGAGCATGGAGGACTAGCACGTGGACTTGGGATGGTGGAGACATCCAGACTGACTGCTAGCAAACAAGACAGCAAAATATTCCGGTGTTTGTCTAAGAAACTCGTTGAGAGCAAGAGGTCTGATAAGTTTCTGCAGGTACCTGAAGAGTACAAAACCAAATTAATAAATCAAAGCCCTGACATGGAGACAAATTAATTAGGATGTCAGAAAAGGATGGAATGAGGACTAAAATGAAAACAAGGAAAACAAATGTTCCTGTCAGACAGCAGAAAGTATCCTAGCATTGAGATGCCCCCTGGGACCCGGCCAAAACCCAGCAGGAGGCTTGAAGCTGATGTCCGTGAACTTTGGAGCAGGCAGCCCAGAGGGGAGCAGCAGGGGACTGGCATCTGCCACCGCTGGGAGGTCTTTCAGAAGAAACACATCCAGCAGGGACAAGATGTAGGTTAATGTACTGCAAGGTGTGTGTGTGTGGATGCCCTCTGCACCTGAGACAACTCCAGGTATGTCAAAAAGCAAGAAGGAGGAGCACCCTTCAGACTCTCCACCAAAACTCCCTTACCCTCAAGTGGAAAAAAACCTGATGATAATAACTGATAAATACTGAATCCATGGAGGACAAAGCAGATGACAAGAAGGTAGTTATACCAGACAGGGCCCGGCTCCCTGAGCTGAGCACAAGCTGTGTGGAAGCCCAGTTGTCTGATCACACGTGCAGTATGGCTCCTACAAAGTATGAAAGCATTCCTGTTTAACAGAGGCTTCCTGCTTAAGCAGGACTGACTTCACGTACCACGGTAACAGATGATCCTTCTGTCAGCCCAGATGAATCTGGGCTGACTTTAGACCCTTCACTGAGGCCCCAAAAATAGGAGTCCACCCACTTCAGGTCTGCTGTCAGCAATGGAGGAGAAGGGGAAGGCAGGCGGAAGCGTTTTGAATCCTCTGCATGAATCATCCCTGGAAATAGCTTATCGTTTTCCATTAACCAAAGAGGAGACGGCAGGTGATTCGGTGCCTTAATTAGATCTCTGGAAGTACCTAGCAAGATGGAGTTAGAGGGAATCTGCCTTTGTGTTGCATTTTGCAGCCTGCTGGGACTGTGAAAAGTGCAAAGCGGTGCTCTCCAGCGTCTGCTTTATTTGCATCGTGCAGGGGGATGGGGCCGTAAAGAGGAAAGCTGTGTTATGTGCCTCGTTCAATACAGCAAATGATTTTACTTGGACAGCAATTAAAAACAAGGCCAGAGTTCAGATCTGTAAGAAAAAGAGCTAATAATTTTTAAGGGCGTTTATCTGAAAAGTAATTGGATTTCTCAAATAACTTGTTCTAATTGATCAAAATTTGTTAGCTTTTGCATTTAATTAGGAGACTATTGAGCCAAACTGTCAGCTGCTCCAGCTGGACCTCACTGCACATCTTTTCCATCACAGCCTGGCTGAGGGGTTTCACCAGACAACAACAGAACTTGAAAGAAAGAAACTCTTTTCTTTCAGCATCAGACAGTTTTGCTTTCTACCAGGATAACACCTGTCATTCCGGGTATTTTCTACAGGACAAATACTCTGCGTTGTGCTATTTAAACCCTTTGCAGAGTCAAATGGTCTGTCCAAGCGCGCTCTGCTCTACAGGGAGTTGAGGGACACGTTGGTAATCTGGAAAGAGGAGAGGGAAATTTTTCTATTCTGAAACAGAGGCTACAACTAGCGAGGGAGACTGCAGGTCAGTGCCTGCCTGATGAGCACCCACTCTCATTTCTGTATGTACAGTCAATACGTGCCAGTGTACCCATCTGCAATTAATACCTGTGGGGCTACTATCAAGAGCTCCCACTGAGATGAAAGATAAAGCCATAAATAGCACAAAAAGCGTTATTTTCCACTTGTTTTCCTGCATTCTCAGTCTTCCAACAGTCAGCCACCTGAGCAATGGGCAAAGGCAGGAAAGAGAGACTCACAGACAAATGCCAGGCTGGGATTCAAGACATCTTGCTCAGTCCTAGAAGCCACCACAGGTTTCCTGTATGATGTGGGATGAAATGGGTACAGTAATCCTTCTCACCCCTTCACACTGTTTATTCAGATGATAACAGGGACTGTCTCCCATTATATACACCATGGCTAACACAATAGGATATTAGCTGGAGTTTTCCAGTGCTAAACTAACATACTTCAGTAATAAATATAGAAAGCAGGGTTTTCTGTTTCCCTCCTGTGTGGCTTCTCTTGTAGCCCCTATTCTGGTTAAGTTCGTATGATGGCTTTCCCCTGAGTGCAGGAACAAGCTCAGGTCTCAGCTGTTTTATCTGTTTTTACAGAGTTGAAGATCTCCCCAGCTTTTACACTTTGATGGATTTGCTTCCCATTAGCTAATAGGTTTCAAGAGTTACTTGGGGAACCGAGAAAAGACCGGCTGGCACACGCAGCTGCATCACAGCAGCTTTGCCTTTTAGGCTAAAACAGGGAGACCTGCCTGGAGAGCAGCAGCATCTGAGAGCACAGCCCATAATTCTTCCAAGTAAGCTGAAGTCAGCTTGGCTTTTTGCACTTTATCTTCCAAAAGGCAACGGTCTGCGAGGCTGAGCTCTGGTGACTGGTGTCTGACCAGCACGTGGGTCGTGGACCTGCTGATGCCTTGAGCAATAATTTTGTTTAATGTAGCAAGTTTTTTGGATCATAATTTACTGGTAAGCCAGGCCGAGATATAAATCTGTTAACACTATTGATTCAGACACACATTCTCTCTGCTCTATTTTATTTTAAATCTATTGAACTTTAGGAAGTGCGCAGAGTGACACAGTGTTTAAACATCCCTAAGGTTTCTTGTCCAAAAAGGGATTACCCCACAAGAGATGGAAGCTGACCTAAGAACTGACTTCCCTGCACAGTGGAAACTTGCCACTGCAAAGTCAAATGAACTCAAAACTGAGGGAGAGAAAAGCACAACTCCTTGAGCAGGACCAGGAGGAGATCCAGGAGATCTGCAGCAGATGGGTCCTACCAGTGCGGAGCTTTTTGCTGTTGACGCCACGATGCAGCACCAGCAAAGGCTTCTGGCATCAGCCGTCGTGACAGAGCAGAAGAAAGCAGCTGGCACGTGGTATAATGTTTCTGGAGCACTTCTGAAGAAAATCTGCTTCATTTCAAAGAGGGGCCAAAACTGGCATCAGTTGAGCATTAGACCCATTCACCCATAGTAACGGAGCTGGTATTTCACATATGTTTTGCCCTTAATCTGACAGTCTTGGGAAAAAATAAGTCTCTAGGCTCTGTTCCTGGGGCTGGGCAGCCCTGTCTTCCTCGCTAGCACATAGCTGCTGTCTTGGGACCACAGTGACTGTTTGGTGAGCATTTTCATCCACCTAAAGCTTCCGATCTTGTAAAGCAGCATTGCTGTGGCAGGAGCCTGAGATATGAACAAGTGTCATCCCCCAACCAGAAGCATGAGCAGGGGAAGAGCATCCAACTCCCTCTTCTGTTTATTTATAATTAGGAACAACTTACTGGCACAAGCAGAGGGAGGGGTGAAAATCTCAAACCAGTGCCAGTGCTCAGAATGGCAGTCGAGATTAATTGTGCTGGCCGAGGACAGCATGAAGACTGGGGCACTATGCAGCTACAATACAGTTTCTCTGGTGGAGAAGATGAGCCTTACGCATTACTAAGAATGATAACCCTGAAATTAGAAGGACCAAACTGCAAACTTCTTGCCAGTAACCAGATACTCCAAAAAGTACCTTGCACATCAGGCAAGGAGCTCTTCTCTATTCGGAATAGTTTCATTATCTGACTCCAGATTAAACCAGTTCCCTAGCCCCCAACAAGCCTTTGACTGCTTCTTCCCACCCTAAGCTAACAACATCTGTCAGCTCCACACAGATTACAGCCTCTCTCCAGCTCCCCAGCCTTGGCTAGCCATTTGGCTTCTGCGTGGAGGTAAAATTCTTTATTCCCAATTTACAGATGGGGAAAACCTAGGCATGAAGACACAGCCTGCAAACTCACAGTAAATAAACAGCAAGACAAGAAGGGTGGGGGGTTCTTGGTAGGCTTTTTGCAGTTCACCAGCCTAGATACCATCACCAGACAGTGGAGGAGTGTGCTCATCACCTGCCAAGATCTGCAAAACAACAAGCATTTGTGCATCTGATAACAGTAAAATGAGAAGATGACACAGCGCCTTAACATTATTTGCACCATCTCTCAGCCACCTGCCGGGAGCCGCTGCCTCCCTTGGATTTTTCATTTCCCTTGTTCAAAATTCAAGTCAGATTATAGATATGTATCTTGCTCATTATTTTCTGGAAGCAGGAGAGAAAGTTTATGAAGTCAGCCCTATTCTCTGCTTCTGCACAATGATGGTTCAGTAATTCCAGATCCTAGAGCTAGATAAACATGCACACATTTATATTTTAAACTACCCAAAGGCTCCCCAGTACTATTTGGAGTATCCCCCTCGAAGCACAGGCAATTTGCACCAGCCACAGACCTCTTCCACAAACTAATTGTTCTTAATATGCATGTTGTAGGTATTGTGAGGTTTTATGATCACTGTGGCGTGCATGCTAATGCAGCATCTCGGTAAGGCCAACTTATAATTATAACGTTAATATGTTAAATAAACAAATGTGGAACCACAGAAGCAGAATTTAATAAAGGGAAGACAAAGCTTGGATTAAACTGAGTATGAGACTGAATTCACTCTACAGAGCCTGCAGTCAGCAAAGAGGAGGTAAACCAGGCCACCCTCCTTGCCAGGTGCAAGGAAAGCTCATATGAAAAACAGATCATCTTTCTTAAAACCAAACATTTTAAAGTTTATATACAAATACTGGTGAGTGAAACCAGAATTTGTGTCTTCTGTTTGCTTACCATTTTACTAGTTTGAATGGCTGATGTGATTGTTTTAAACTGGTTTTTGAACAACTTTTCTAACCACTCTGAAAATTACTTTGCATAACAGAGAGAAAACAAAGCATTCGAATACAGTGCTGCTAAGCAAGCAGAATCTAAAAAATATCTCTGCTGATGACAGGTCTCTCAGGAAAAACATCTGTCAAAATACACACAATTTTGAATAATCCACTAGTAGTACATAGCATAAATACTCCTTCTCACTAAAGAGAAAAACCAAAGTGAACAATGCAAGCATTGAATTCTTTGGAGCTGGGGCATGTTTCAGGTGACTGATGGAAGGATGCAGGCAAGCACACAGAAAGCAACCGTCAATCCCACAGCAGTACCAGCCAGTACAGTACCCTCTGATTTCACGCTGTTCATCTCGGCAGTACTTGCCCCTTGCGCAGAGGCCATGGCAGTGAGTGGGAAGGTCTGCACATTGTTACAAAGGCTTTTTGAGCAGAGCTGTTTCCATGATGCTGCAGAGCTACCCCTGACATTCCCAGCGTGACAGATCTCCCTGAAACACAGTTTGGCATGAGTTTCTGCCCATTCTTCCTGCCTCATTGCACTCACCCTCCCTGTCTGCCCTGCTTTTTCTGGAGAGGATCCTCTCCACTGTGAGCACACAACTCCTAAGTAAATGTGGGACAAGCGCAAAAGGCAGTCTCAGAGAAGGCTGGGACTTCAGCTGCTGGATCATGCCCCTGATGCAGCTTAAGGGACCTCTGCAAAATGAGCACAGCAGTGTTTCAAAGGCAGACAGCTCCCTGTCACTGAGCAAGTATTCCCACTGCGAACGGACAGGATCTGGTACAGAATCACCTTCTATTTCTGAGGTTTGCTTTAGCAGCTCTACCAAGGTAACCCACCTAAGGTTGTTCCTACAAAACTTGATCCAATGTGCGAACTCCTGCAGGCCACATCTCTGCTCCCGCATGGATGAGAGCCTCACAGGCAAGGTGCGCACAGCTTTGAGAATTCCCAGCAACTCCAGAGAGGGGCCAAAGGCTGCCTGTCAGATTGCTCTCCCTGTCTGCAAACTCAAAACCCTTGCAAGCCCAGGAGCGCTTGCGCAGCAGGCACTCATCAGCACAAAAAGCAACTCTCCAGTGCCATGCTGACTACACATGCTTCGCTATTATGTGGCTCAGTCAGCAGCAGGTAAAACAATCGTCACGTCCTTGTGCAATAAGAAAGCCTGCTCAGATGGAGCCGCACTAAACTTTAAGCAGTGGCTATCAGTAAAACAGGTCTGACGTAATTCTGGCAGTGTGACCAAACCCAGCTCATGGGGGATACCAATAAATAATCCACATTCATGAAATGTCTTGACACTTGAAGCATTTGGCTGCACAAATAACAGGAGGACCTGGGACCGCGAACCGCTCCTTACTTGTGAGAGATGATGGTGGGGGGAAGCTGTTTGTGATCCCCAGCCAGGATGCACTTTGGAGCCTTCAGCAGAGGTATCCAGCAACTGGCTTCCAGGGCCTGAGCACACTCATCTATCACCACAAGATCAAAGTGATTTTCAGGAAGCAGCTTCAGTGGGCCATCAGAGGAAGCACCTAAGTAAAGGAGAAGGTGCACAGCTTAGCAGGGAAGCACAGAAGAGCAAGCAACCTGTTTCTAAAACAAAACACACATGCTTTAATTGTGATTGAGGGAGGCAGGTAACATAATGTTTTCTTGCAGAGATTTAGAAATTCAGCTCTGTAGTCCATGCCAAATACATATACATTTATATGTATATGTCAGAACTGTTTTTGCCAATTTCTGTTTGTACTTTTTTGCCCTGGCATCTGGGCCCAAAAGCTTCCAAGTATCTTTGAAAACACCAGTGAAACCCAGATGACAAACAGAACAATATGCTCAAATACTTCACCCAGAGCAGGAGCAGAGCAAAAGCACTAATGAACACCCACTTTCCTTCTGCCCTGAAATTCCCGCAAAATTTCTCACCGACCAAAACTGAAAGGATGATGGACTTGAGATTCACCTTGCCTGATACACTGAGGGACACCCCAAGAGGGAAAGATCAGCTGAGACCCTGACTCCTCCGCCCTGCTGACCCCAGCTGTGCTACTCTGTCCTTCCTCATGGCAGTAGGAGAAGGGAAAGCACAGACAACGATGGCAAGGGCTATTTTTTTACATCAGATGTCCATGTGTAATGTCAAACAAATAACCCTTACACACGTCCTACTATAATCCAGACATGAACCGATATTGAGCCACGCATTGATCAGAACTGTGAATTTCAGTGGCATCAAAAATATCACTGCAATTCATAGAAAAAGGGATGCAAAAGGAGGAGAGGAGGATTAAGAAGCCAGCATGCCAGACAAGGAGATTCACAGCGTTCACAGAAATGTTTTTTCGAAAGCTCCCATGCTATTGCAGTGTAGCTCTGAAAGCAGCTCTGATTGGGGTGATTTTTATTTGCTACTGTAAATCCTGCTGCCTCTACAGCTTTGCATCAGTTCAGATGTTACAGTTTGTCAACTGAGACACCGTGTTTTCCTTTAAAAATTTTTTTCCCAGCCTATATGAATCCACTCTGGTGTCAAGGGGCGTACAGTTTGAACTTGACTGTTGCAATTTTGCCGCACTTAAGGTGGAAGGAAAAGAAATAAGTAGAGAGGTTCTCTCTATCTAAAAAAGACTGCACCAATGTGGCATGCAGCTGTGCAGATGATTTTCTTCCCTTACAGCCTTGCAGCTCTACTTGAGTTTATCGAACTCCCATTAAGTAAAGGTCACTGGTGTCCCTGTGTGCTGCCATGATTAAATTCTCTCTCTGCTGAACCTAGCAACAGAGCAGTTTGGCTTGCAAAAATAATAATTCCCATCAGACTATGTGGTTTCAGACAAATACCAAGATCACTTAATTGAGGAAAACGCAAAATCCAAACCCCTTGCTTGTCTACTACCTTTTGCTGAAGCAGAACTGCACAGACCTCCACACTGGCTAGCAAGCCCCAGAGTCCCAGGAGCAAATCACATCTGATCAACACAACGGTCACCACAAAATACCAGTTTTACTGAAAAAAGGAAACCTTCCCCTGTTTTTTCAGGCAAAGTTAAAAGAAGTGAGATGCCAATTCCCAGCAAATAATGCACTGGAAGGATTTATCTTTCCTTTAACCTTCACACTAGTAACTTGTGAATGCCCCACGAAGTTCTTTTCTATGACCTAAAATTATTGATGTTTCCCTTCAGCAAATAATCCCTGAGCAACCAAATCTGAAGATTATAAGTGGGCCCTGGAGTATTATACATCTGATCTAGAAAAGCACTTTAGCGCGTGTTAAACTTTAAGCACTTACATTCTCCTTCGATCGCAAGGGTATTACTTTCCTACTTGTAGATGCAGATGTGCCTACATGCGCTGCCTGATGAAGAGCTGGAACCATTCCCTAAATCCCACATCATTTACACCACTTGGGCAACTTACAGAACTAACTAAATACATACAGACTGAGACCAGGCTATGGAAACATGTGCTGTATTCGATCAGTCACAGAAATTATCCAAGCAGGAAAGCAATTCCATGTGACTTATAAAATCAATAAGCAGATTGCACACCTCCAAGGCACTTGTTTACTCACTGAAAGCTCAGCTCCTACTCAGCACTAACAAAGATGAGCCACGTTGGCTTACACCAAAGGCCCTTCTAGACCCATATTCTTTGCTAAACAACAGCACATGCAAGAGTGTAAGCAGGAAGAAGCCCACTGTAGAGTTTGAGAGCTTGCAGCAAACTTGACTGAACTCCCAGGAGTTTGAAGCAGGAAGACCAAGTCTTCCTCCTGTCCTGGCAGGATGCTGCATTGCAGGGCACGCAGTTTATGCGAGTCCTGGCAAGTGAGGTAAAATACCAAAGAGGATCTTGCACCTGTATTCGTAGCAAGGACAACACTGGCGTGGGTAAGGGCTGCAGCCATGGCAGTTTCTTCTCGTTCCTTCAGCTCCTTTCTCAGTGCCTTAATCTCACTGAGAAAATGGCTCCGCTCTCCCTTGTCTTGAGCCTTTTTGGTTTTTGCCTATAAAATAGAAAAATCAAGATAGACCAAACTGTTTTCTATTCCAAGGGATATGTTCAGCTTCTCAGATAACCAAAGAACCTGGATACAGCGTGGCTTCTCTGTCCACCATGATACACTGGCTCATCATAATCAGTCCCACAAAACCTTGGTTTCTCTTCCCTCTCCCTGCCAGAAAGCCCCTTCCACAATCAGCGTTGCTTGAAGCATAGAGTATTTCTGTCTATGCAAAAGATGAACTATGTCAATACAGCCCCAGGCTCTGAGCATGAAACAGCAAAATGAGAATATCACTGCCAATCAGACCATCCAGGAACATAAACTCCTCTGGCTGCATATATTGATAGTCTTGAACTGTGAGCATAAAGTGTTGAAGAGTAACTCCCTGTCCTTAAATCCTCTGTTCAGCCCTTCCTGCTCTGCCCTGTACTTTCCCAGTACCCCAACGATCAGCAGGGAGGTCAGATGCTTCAGTCCATCTGATGGCTGAGTCTATGCACCAGTCAAAGCATCTGGGCACAAAGCAGGGAGGAACGTGTAATGGTAATTAGGCTAAATGGGAGGAAGGGTCTTGTGCCTTTGCTGGGTGAGGAACAGAGACTTCCTATCTCATTCTGCTCTGTTGCTCAGGGGAAGCAGGGATCCTCTGGCTCCAAATGACCTTGAAGCAGGACGGCTCCCCAAGTTGACTGTGCCATGTCCATCCAAAGCAGCAGCTTTGCATTTTTAAAACGCGTTTCTGAGTTGCTGAAAATGATTCAGAGCAATATCTAGACAGGCGCATGGCTTTTTTTAGCAACGCCTATTAAATATATCTAACACAACAAATCATCACCACTGGTTGCTAGCACTTCCCCGGCTACAGACCAGCAGCTATGAGACAACAGCCAATCTATTGTTCACTGCAAGTCACCTTGAGAAAGCTATCTGCACTCTCAGATGCGAATTTGGATTATTTCCTTGGAGGTAAGGCTGATGACTTGAGAAGGCTGAAAAGGTTGCAGACAGAAGCTTTTATAAGCTGCCAAACCACTATGACCTGATGGTTCCTATAATCCTCCTCTGGATGGATGGATTCTCCAGTGTCTAACATGGTTCAGCTGATACTGTAGCCTTTTCCCTAGGAAAGACATTCATGTGTTTTGCTCTTCTACTCAGCCACCTGTTTTGTTAAACTTGTAGGTATTTAATACCTGTGAAACTTCTACATGTCTGTCAAGTGTAGTCAAAATTGGCTGACAGGCTCAGAGTTTACAGGGGAGGGATCACAGACAGATACGCAGGTAACGTGATCACACGGGCGTCTTTTCCTTAGCTTGATCTAAAAGGACAGGGTGGGCACCAGTCCCGATAGTCATTCAGCTGAAGGAACAAAGCAGATTTGCATCCATTTCTCTGCTAGAAACAGAGGAAGATTAGACAGCAAAACTGATGGTGCCAGTAGGGCCAATTTTAATGTCTGTTGTGCAAAAAAAGATCTAGTTAGTAAATTAACAACAGCGACTGTTCTCTGAGGTTCACTGGTGACATTAAGATCCAAACATCCAACTGACTCTCAGCTCTGAAAGCAGCTAAGGGAGCAGGGAGCCCAGTCCAGAGGTAACAGAACACTGTCAGTCAGCCCCAAGGATAGTGCTTCGCACACTATGAGCCTGGATCCCACTGACTCCTCGTTAGGGCTCTGTGGGTGCCAGCAGGCTGTAATTGTCCTAACTTGCCTCGTTTGGGCCCCCACCCACAGACTCATTGGTCTGGGAGTGCATTTAAGGCCAGACTTTGTTTCTTGCCTAAGCTATAGGGCTTGTGCTCTGGGCCTGGTTTCCTTCCTGGGTTGACTGCCTCATGACTCTGGACCTGTCTGGTGATCTGGACTGCTGGCTGATCCTGCTCAACATCGCTGGATCTGTGCTGCCTTTCTTGCTCAGGTACCGTGGGACTGCACCCTTGTTAGTGCAAAGAATATCCAGAAGCTGATGTCCTCGAAGCCTGAAGCCTGAACAGGTGATGGAAGGAGACACAAAGGGGTAGAAAATATGCAGAGAGCATGGGTTTTCACTTATATTACTAGTTCTCCTGTGGCTGGGGGTAGTGGTGAAAGAAAGGAGTGAGAAGAGTCAAAATACGGAGTGGACAAAGGAAGAAATTATTACAGGGGCAAGTAGGGGATGTTGCAGGGGAGAAACTGAGGCAGGCTGAGGGAAAGATGCACCCGGAACTCAGAGGTGAGCTCTCTGCAGCCCAGAAAGAGATGCAAATGAGTCAGATGCATCTTCTGTGAAAGACCCTATTGTAGGCAGCTCAAAGCATTGCTGCTACGCAAGCTGAACTGCAGCAGCATGCTAGCTCTTGGGTTTTTGTTTGGTATTTCAGGGCAGAACAAGCCTTGGTGGCCAGTCCCTATCTCCCATTGCCACATACCCCTTGCTCTAGGGAGGAAGCAGATAGAGACTTTAATGCTGAAGGCTCCGCTTTCTCCCTAATTTCCCTTCCACTATGGAAAATCAGCAGTGCAAAAAACCTCCTCCCAACTTTTGAAGTGTCTCCCAAGGGAGAGGAAAGGGAAAATTAACCACTAGGGAGAAAGATGCAAAATAAATTAAGAAGTAAAAAAAGATTCTGTGTAGAGCTGTGACTACAACCAGGTCTCCATCCCAGCAGGTAAGTGCATCCTTCATGAACTTGCCTCTCAGCCACAAGTACAACTTTACCCAGCCCTCGGATGCCCTCTCCTTCCATACATTATGTGCAAGAGCAACTTGTCTGCCAAGCGTCTACCCCAACTGCTCAGCAACAGAAACACTAGATGATGCATAACCACATTTGGGAAAACTGAAGCTGCTGCCGTAGTGGTGGCTAGAGATTAATGTTCAGGGAGGTGAAAGCCATGTTTGGTCTGCATCACTTAAAGTAAATGTGCAGTGCCTTACTGAAGGGCAGGGCAATATACTTGGGCAAGTATGACACAACATGTGTGCAGGGGTATGAAGATGCCCTCCTGCCTCTCTGATCAAGACAGTATCTCTCCTGAGCTGGATGCATCTGCAAAATGGCTTCTGGGCAGTGCTGCCACCAGGAGGGGGAGGAAAAAACCTAATTAGTATCAAAACCTATCACCTTGCATAAAAGAGCTACTCTGTAAATTAAGTCTAGGAAAATTAGGTTGTGAAAGAAGAAATTAGGGATGCATTTTTATAGTGCACTCTGCTTTCTACTTGAGGTAGCTGAGAGTGGGAGGGAGTGTCAGGACAGCCAGACATCTCGTTAGGAAGTGAATTAATGATGTGAATGTTTCTCTTGCTCTCTGGTGAAGAGGACTGCATGAACAATGCCAGACATAATCTGGAGAGCAGGCACTGCAGCATCTCCCCATGCAGCGGTAATGACTATGATTTTGCCACTTCAATGAGGAATTCAGCTAGGAGTTCTACCTTCAGCCCCTTCTATAGCAGATGCAGATGAGCAGAAGGAGGCTCAGGCAGCCCCCGGTAGAGAGGCTTCCTGTGAGATACCTTGCCAGGCTGGATGCCTTCCCCATTTCTAAATCTGCCAAGCTTGCACCCCAGTTCCTTTTCTCCAAGGCCAGGTTAAATGCCTTCCCATCAGAGTAAATGGGATTAATCCAAGCCACACATATCTCTACCTGCCACTGCTAGTCCCCTGCACTATGCTATTTTTTCCCTTCCTCTCTCCTGAAGTGGCCTTTCTACTGTTGACTGACCATAGAGAGGCTCATGCGCACCAATATTCTACCCCTGCCTGGATACAGTAGGAACCAGACTGGGAGCATCTCTGTGGGCTCATGGTGCCCCGAACCCACGAATACCAGGTTCAGCCAGGGTGCAGGCTGGCTGCACACTGCCTATGGCTCACAGCAGGATTAGTCACTGTGACTTGCCTCTAGCCACTGATTTTGCCAGAGCTGTAGTGGTTCTGTTTTAAGAACATGCAAGAAGTGGCAGAGTTGTTCCTTAGTTTTAGGGACAAAGTAGCTTGCCCAGCTAGCCGATCAGGTACTGCTAATCTAGAGAGCTGGCATTCAGGTAACCCACACAGGGCATGTTGCAGGGACACGTACAAAGGCCTGGTCGATGTCCTTCCTGATATCTGCTACTATCTGGGCATTGTCACCATGGGCCAAGACTGCGTCCAAAGAATGCTGTTGGATGGGCTCCAGCAGGCGAGCAGGGTGCCCAAGCCGCAGGATGCGGGCTTTGTAGCCAGCCAGCCTTTCCACCAGATTATCCACAGCAACATTGGAAGGGGCACAACACAGGACCTGCAGGGGGAGAAACCAAGTGCTCATTACTGTCAAGGACACCAAAACACTGGAGCAACAGTGTCCAAGGAGGGAGACAAGCGCATACTATCGGGAATAAACCACCAACATCTCCACAGCCTCCAGATGCCAAAGGCAATTCTCACCTTGCTTTGAAGCACTAGTGTAGAGTCTTCAATAAATAGAGGCTTCAAAGCTCAGGTTTGCTATTTGCACCTAATTTCAGCTGATAGGGAAAATTCCCTGGTCCTTGCAAGCCAAGCTAGACTCTGTAGCGTAGCACAGCTGTTACTGGATCTGCTCCAGCTGCCATGAAGCCCAATGAGTTTGCAAAATAAACCAAGGTGATCGCTGTCACTACAGTCCTACCACTGATACTCACTTTCAGGCCTTGCTGTACAGCTTGCAAGATGATCTCTACTAGCGTTGTGGTCTTCCCTGTGCCAGGTGGTCCATGGACGATGGCAAGCTCCCTCTGTGCCAGTGAGAAGGAGACAGCCTCTCTCTGCGATGCATCCAGCGAGTCATTGTAAAGCTTTAGAGGTTCTGGGGAGACAGCAGGAGATTCACTTGGACCCCAGCCCTAACCTGGGTGCTCACGAAGAAGCGCAAATCTATGAATAGGAATAAGAAGCTCTCGGTAGCTGGCCCAAATCAATTTGATAATGAGAGTAACATTCTTGGGGAGGAAGGTATACTGTGTACCACCTAGGTGGCTAAAAGAACATAAAAAGTAAAGCTTGTTATACTTTCAAAATGAACAGGTTGCCCATCCTGCATCTGTCTCTTCCCCCTTCTGTCTCCTACCCTGCTATATTTCAGAAGGAGCAAGCATTCAGTTGTGAACATAGCTAGTCTGTACTGATGCTTTTCAGCATTTAAAAAGGCATTTACTGGCCATAACATCAAGCATTTAGGATCTCCTGGGTCTGGAAGATGCCCTGGGTTTATTTTAAAAGTGAGCCAGCATATTTAGTAAACTTTCAATAAGAAGAGGGGAGGAAGTAGTTGATGATGCAAAAGAATCGCTCCCATTCCAGTTAACAAACCCAACACAGTGCTAGTGAAAAAGCAGCAGAAAAAACTACAGCATCTGTGAGAAAAAAAGAGCAGTCTCATATTGTTCAACAATGACTGAAATGGAAGGCAGGAAAAAGATACAAACCAACAATATAAATGATGAAAACTAAAATTAGTTTGAGCTTTAATGATCAGAAAGGAAAAAAGTGAAAAGAATATGCAAATTGCATTACAGGAGAATTGGTTTCACTGCACAAGACCCAATTCTCACAAGCTGCTTTTTACCTCCCAGATTTATCTATTTTAAACCCATATTTATTCTCATCCCCCATAACGAACAAGGAGATTAGCAGCAGGATTATGGAAGTTAATTACATCAGATGATGACTCATTACACTGAGGTTTACTGAAAATAATGTTCCCATGAAAGCTTATATAAGACAAATCTCTGGGCATCGTTCCCTGCTGGGCATCATATGTTTTATCGCTATCTTTGCATTAAGGGCTTGATTAAAAGCATGAAAGTTTCTTCTGGTTTAGGAAGGTTAACTTGTGTGCACCTCCCATGTAACCTCTGGCACTGACTTTTGACGCGCTATAACTGAGGTGTCTGGGTTAAACAAATACCATTTGTTAAAAAGATGCTTGGTGAGGAGGAGAGAAACAGGACTAATGGTAGTTTTTCCTGTTAACCTCGCTCTTGCTTTATACCTAATTTTTGAGTTAGGCTGCTAATGACTAAGAGAAGACTAGGAAGCATCCCATGGGCTGGAGAAAAAGAAAGACTAGCTTAAAAACTGCAAGGCATTTCCCACAATGAGGAACAGCTGGGACGTAGGAGTCATTGATATTTCCTTGCTCAAGGAATGAGATCAGAAACAGGCTTCTCCAGATGCATGCACACCCTCTTCCCTTTTAATCACACACTGCCAAAAGTTGTTATGTGGGCAGGCTGGGAAATGTGCCTCTCTTCTGGGCTGGGCACATTAGTGGTGAGGAGGAGGGCAGAGCCTTTTAACGGATGCTGTGGCTCCTCGAAACTCTCCACCTACCAGCTGTGCTCTAAGTAGGCTCACCTGAAGAAATGCAGTTTATCCACTCCAGCAGGGCTGGCCCAAGAGCTCTTTAGAAGCAATCAGTTTAGGGTTTGCACAGATGCTCCCAGAAGACACCTGTTAACCCAGCTCTAGCCCCGTGGCATCAACTCGGCATTGCCGCCTCCTGCTCTGCCCAAGGCTGTCCACCTCAGGCCCTGATGGAGAGGGTGAATGTAAATCTGCACCCTTGGGCCTGGCAGGGATGGGTCTCACTGGTGGTCAGGTAATTCAGCCCCCGATGCACAACTTGATTTGGGAGTGTAACGTTGGGGAAAAAAAGAAAATCATCTTGGCCATCAAGGTTGGTCCTCCAACAATATTTCCAGGGACCAAGACACTTTTCTGCACAGTACCAGCAGTTCAGGTGAAGAACTGGGTTGGAAGGTGATATTCAAGTCCAGGAAAGGGGTCTTTGCACCAAACACGGATAGGAACAGTCCCCCCAGGAGGAAAAGCTCAAGTTCTCCAGAGCTGGAGGCCTTTCACTTCTCAATGTACCTTCCAAAATACATTCCTCACCATCAGTGTGTATGGGCACCAAGAGCAAAGCATGGGGACCCCATGACCAGCTCCTTTACATTACAACCTAACTGCAGCCACTGTTGGACAAAATCCAGGTGGGTAATTAAGCCTAGAACAAGGAACTTCCCCTGCTCTCCCTGTGAAGTATTTGGCAGCTGAGTTGTCTGGACTGCTTAGTTTTCCCCATAGATCTCAGGGGCCTCTTCATGGCCCCTGTAATGACAAGAGGTATCACATGGCAGGGGACAAGGAGCATTTAAGACTTTTGCAAGTGACTTGTCACATGCACCGGACTTGTGCTAAGAAGCCGAGGAAGTTTTGCTAGAAATCCCTGGTTCTTCCCCAGTGCTCTGCCTGCTGGGTTGGCTTATACTGGGGACACCCTTGCCTTGTAACTAGGCTTTTTTTTTCTTCCTTCTCTTTTCAAATGTCTTTTTACAGCAACAGGCAGAATTAGATATAAGCCATGCCTTTTGCTCTCCACATGACCGTGGAAGCTAGACAGTGTCTGGGCATAGAGGTGAACACCCCCTTGCCTTTTCTAGACCAGGACTACAGGAGAGAGCTGGTAGCTATTGGTGATCTGCAGGGTTATGCCTACAATAAGGCATAACATTATTTCTGAAAGAAAAGGGAGCATGTCCATCCAGCTTGGCTGGCCTCGCGGTGCACAGCAAGCAGAGCAATGCTGGCCTCTACTGGCAAACAAAGCATCTCTACACATCCACCACAATGTACAGGTGCAGGGGTTCCTGCATATATGTGTGACACAGCAGCTGTAAGCAGGGAAGGATTTCTTGTAAGAGATTGCTGGTGTGAAAGGTCTAAATGCTTCTGGGCCATGAGTGCAGGTTAAAGTGGAACAGAGTCAAGCAGAGCATTTCTTATGGATGGACTTCTGGATTTTGCTTCCCAGAGAGCCCTACAAGAGAAGAAATCCTGTTCAGTTCAGAGTTTTCCTTTTAGAAAGCTTATTCTCCCACTTGGCACCTTTCTGGAGGCAGCAAGGTAAGGGTTGGAAACGCTTCGTGGTGGGGACCAGTCCCATTCTTAGCTGCAGATCCCATCTATCCACTGGTGATACCTTCTTATGCCCTTTTTGACTACTCCATAGGTTATTCTTCCCCCAGCCTGTCCAGTGTTTTTGTGTTATGCCAAGGATATTTATTCCAAGTTGTATTTTTAAGTGTTTTGAAAGGACATGTGCTTTGATGTGCAGTGCTGTAGGTAACGCCTCAACCTATGCACAATCCCAGCAGCTCAGGAGGAGAGATGAAAAGCACAGATTCAGTGCCTGACTTCAGCGAACACAATCCTCCTGGCCGTGCAAGGGGTGCGGCCTTGTGAGAGCGTGCTGACATTTTTCATGATCTCCAGTAGCATTTCAGCTATGCCCTTTGTGCAGGAGAGACAGCCTCCGACATACCCCTGTCACTTATCATCTGATGGGGAGCCACCAGCTTTCCGAATCAAACACGAAGCCCCTGTCTGTCCCTCACAGTTCAGATCCCAAAACATTTATCAGGCCTGGCCCTGCTCAACCCTGAGCCCAAACGTACTCCTGGCTAGACCCAGAGGAGCAATCCAAGCATCTTGCAGTAGCAATGGTGTGAGAACCCAACAGCTGTGAGACCCCCTGTTGCCTGTAAATACCCTGGGATGAGAAGGCCGGTACAAACTAATTTCAGGCTTCTTGGGGTCAAAAGCCTGGCATTTTTTTCCTGAATTACTGATAACCATCTTACACAAGCCCACTCCCAAAAACATGCTCCCAGGACATTGTTCCAGTGGGAATCATGCCTGTATCCATTACTACTGGGAGGGATTCCTCCCGCAAGTAGTGAACAGGATTTTCCTGACACTGTGGGAAACAGCTGTGTGCAAATTAGCACAGCAGCAGCAACTCTGTCAGTCATCAGGAGTTGGATAAAAGGGCACTAACCTTTTGTCATTATTACCCTTCTGTGCATAGCGATGGTTTTCTAGCAAGCCAGTATCATGCGCTGGTCAGATGCTAGCAGCTGCTACCTACTTCAAAACCATGTTTCCATTGGCTTTATCAGACTCCTTGTCAACCTAATCGGTTGGCGGCTGGATTTAGGCACCCTCTTGGGATGACACAGGCTTTAATACAGATCCTCCAGGCACAGCATTTGGCAGCCTGCTCTCCCAAGATAACCCAAGCAGCTGCGATCCAGTCATGAGAAGATCACAACACAGCACAGCAAAAAATAAGCAACTAAAAGCTATTTACCAGACAGGCCACGAGGCTAATGTAACTCTATTTGGGTATGCCCTACAGAGACCCTGTATAACCAACCTTTTGGAAAATAAAAAAAAAAAAGAGACGCTTTTCCCTCCAGGTAACAAGGTTCCATGTTGGGAAGCAGCCACCAGCAGAAGGCACCAGTGGAGCGGAGGATGGCATTGAGACTCTACTAGCTTTGCTGCCGGAAGGAACCACCACATCTCACATTTTTCAACGGTACCGGTGAGCGTCCTGCGTTTCAACTCTGCATTGTGTGCTGCAGCCAGGGTACCTATAGCCCGCTTTCTTGAGGATGTGATGCTCGCACAGACTTGCTGTCTATTTGTTGCCCTTTCAGTTTACACCCCCGTTACACTTGA
Organism: Pandion haliaetus; assembly: GCA_013401275.1. NCBI lineage: Eukaryota > Metazoa > Chordata > Aves > Accipitriformes > Pandionidae > Pandion > Pandion haliaetus. The sequence continues at coordinate 108,800 of VYZV01037693.1, read as the reverse complement.
ATCTGCTGACCAGTTTTTAAATCATTTGTTATAAAGTCCCTACACGCTTTATGAAAATGCACAGTGGTATCAGAACCCACCTAAAAGCCCCGAGATTCCCAAGCTTGAAAAATGAGGGTTCTAATTTTTTTCCCATGCTTAAAAACTTAGATTTAGGATTCTGGTGCTGCACATAACACTCTCTGGAGCCTATTTTGCCCTTAGGAGAACACCCTTGAACATCGAGGTTCAACATACAGCTGGGTGCTTATGATTTCCACTGACCCTTCTACTTCTCGATCTTCTAATTTGGTTCTTCCCCACCATTTGTACAGAAAAGAGTGACAAGTGTTCCCCACCTAGGTATGGATCTCATCTACTCTGGGCCTTCCTCTTCCTTCTTTTACAGCACAAGTGTCACTGCTAGCTTTTTCTCTGTGTGGGTGTTTATATGGCCTCATTCCCACCCCTGGCTTTCTGGGTTTCCAACTGAAGTGGAGCTGATATTGCATCCTGGAATTGTGTTAATATAGATGTGTCTAGACAGCCAGTTTTATGAGATGTACAGAACTTACTAACTCTGAGACTCCTGATGGGTTTGTTTGAAATCAGATAATGGATGGGATGAGGCAGATACAGGGAAGCATCTCCCTAAGAAACCAGGCTAAAAGATGCTTTGTCATGAAAAGAAACACAGTGTCATGGAGGAGAAGCAGCCTGAAATGCTGTGAGGTTCTTCTACCCTTCTGTGTCAGAGCATGCACCTGGGAAACACTTGCTGCCTTCTGCAGACAGTCCACACATCTACGAGTTTCTATACTGTTTGCAGAGACACATCCCCATGTCCTACGGTGTACGGGACACCTGGGGAACTGCGTGTGCCATCTGTTAAGCATAAGACACAGGATTTATGCAGCCGGCTGCTGAGTGCCCTCCCCTTCAATTCAGCAGAGGCTGGCTGTTCAAGGCACCTTGCAGGACCTATTTAAAGTTAAAGTCATTATTATTTAATTCCCAACTTTCTAGCTGGGTAGAAAGGAGCTATAATGCCAGAGCATTTTGCTGTTCTCAGGTGATATGCTGCCTTCTCATATTGCATCTCCTCTGACTGTCTAATGTGGCTGAATGTTTCTATCAATCAATATTTTCGGTGCTGGGGAGACATAAAATTCATCTCTGCTTAGTTTGGCACACCTGAGCAATTTGGTGAAAAGGAGTTTTTCTTCATTAGAGAGGCAGTTCTGCTACCACAAGGGAAAAAAAGTTGAAGCTGCTGAGAAAGTTAGTTCATTAAAATTTTATATCTTTTATCTAATATTAAAAACCTGAGTGCACCAAGGTCCCTAGGTAGCCAAAAGGCTAAGAAGTTTGACTCGGACTAAGCGCAGTGCTTAGAGCTACAGAGATACAACGCACACTAACGTTAATTCTTCGTCCTTGATATATCGTATCAGAAGCCTAGCCTGAAGGTTTACTGCAGGGGAATGGGAGTGAGTATGTGAAAGAGGCGAACCACCGTGGACAACCAAATACAGTAATCAAAGTAAGAGAAAAGTTGCAACAGCAAGTACAGAGTACAAGGAGCTGTGGTGGGGAGGAAGCCAAGCAGAACCCTGGCCTGTAAGGAACAAGGCAGAGATGGATGGCATCACCCATGGCATGCTGCTGAGCGGTGAGAGGAGAGACCTGAGCTCTCTACATGGCTTAGATACAGACTGCTGGCCTGATCCTGCCAGGCAGCTTAATCCACCCTCTGCCTTCATCCCCTGATTTCTGCAGCCCAGATGATACTTCCCTCTTCTGTCAAGGGATAATACTCATTAGCAGTTGCCAAGCACCGGGATATTCTGCTGATCAGAGGCTTTGGTTTCCCCATAGTTTCTCTGAAAGGGTAAGCTGTGTAATTTCTTCTTTAATTTTTCCAAAGACTTGCATCAAAAAAGATCTAAGTAAAAGGGGATTCTACTTATATGCAATTTTTTTGACAGCTGTTGGTAAAACCAAGTTGTGAGGTTTTAAGTATTTGACAAAACCAAAGCAGCCTGCACATCTCCAACTTGACTGAATACAATCAGAAGGCTGTAAAAACACAAGTGTTCCCATGCTGTTTCAAACTGCAGTAGTTCCACGGTCACTTAATTCCCATGAAGGCAGAGTTATTGGATTTTCAATACAGAAGCAGCGCTGGCAGTTTCTGGTCTTTGAAGTTTATGGATGAGACAGGTGCAGGAGGCAAGTAAGAAATGCCTCATAAACTAAATTGAATTTCAGAGTCATGAATGTGTGCAAACAAATTCCCCCATCACAAATCCTGCCCGCTTTATGCCAGAATTCAGCTTTACTTGGTACACTCTGAAAAAAAGTGAGCATTAGCTAACTGAATAGTCTCTCTTCCAGCGATGACAAGGGTCTTTACATGAGTGAAGTGTGCTCAGTGACCCATAAACCAGTATGAAAAGTTAAGTGTTCAATGCTGCCAGTTGCAACACCACTTACTACTCATATTCAATACTCGGGTCTTTCCTGGAGCAAAGTAAGCTGCATGTTTGGTGTGGATAAAAACTTCACAAAGATCAGAGTTGTGTTCCTATGGGCAATTTCAAGGACTGGGTCTTGAACTGAGAGACCACAAGCACCCTTCTCAGCTGGTCAGCGCCAGAGACAGCACTTGGAGGACTGGAAGAGGAGTAATGGCAGCACAGTGTGGGAAATGTCTGCACAGTCATCACCTGGGGCTCTGGCTCTTTGCCTCTGTCAGATGTGACATCTGAAGAGGTAAGCATCCTCCTAACTGGGCAGGGAGAGAGCGCAGAGCTCTTATCCTGCGGGTAGGGAACTTCAGGCTTCACTGATTGTTCTGAAGAGTGAAGATTCCCCTCCCCGCCCTGTCCCCACAACAACTTTCCATATCCTTGCTTAAAACCAGCACGAAAGCAGCAACATCACTGCTCTCACCAGTCCATCCAAAAGAGTTCTCCACCTGCGTAACTCTCAGCTTCACATACCAAGGCAGACTAAAACCAGTAGTGGTCTTGGGGCATATGCTTGGCTGTGAACCTCCAGGGGCTCTAACCCTAAGGGTGCAAAGGAAGTCTGGTGTAAAATCTTTTAAAGAAGCATTCTTACTTGTTTCACTGAATGTGCTCGGATCAGAAGAAAAGAAGAGGACGTCGATCAGATCAGAGGCTGGACCACTGTGGTACTGCTTTAGTGCATTTAAAGCTCTGCCAAAGAAGAAAATAGCCAGGTTACATAGACAGCATGAATTCCTTCAGAGATTCCTGTGCACCTTAGGGCCCTGTAACAGAAGACTGTGGGCACAGATTCCAATGTTACTCTTCAACAGACTAATCCCATCTAATTGCTGCATCCCCCAACCCTCACACACACACATCCCTTATGCTGGTCAGACTTCCACTTTCTATCATTCCAGTTTGATACTGTCAGACCCTGTGCTGAGCCTTTTCAGCACACTAGCTCAGCAAAGAGCTACTCGCTTCTCCGGCCAGGATGGAAAAGGCTCTACACGCAAACCAGTGAGTACCAGAGGTGACACAACACGGGACCAAAATATGTAGCTGAGTGTGGGATGAGGGGTGGGAAAGGAAGATGGAAGAGCAGGACTACACCAGCCAGCAAGTAGATAAATTTAGCCTGTTGTGATGCTGTGGCATAATACATCCCATTGAGTTATCTCTGTATGGGTTCCCTCAGTAGTTAGCAGAAGAAAGGCACATCCAAAAGGTAGATACCTCCCATAAGCGGAGCTGCTATAAGAGTAAGATAGGAGAGAAACCATGCTGAGTGAAGTAAACCGAGATCTGTCTCAGAAGAGCTTTTTCAGAATAAACACGGCAATTTTCAATTGGCTTTTACACTCCTGAGCAGAGTGACCATAGGTGAGCTGCAACCCCGTGGCCCTTACTTTTTCAGCCTGTTGTAGGTGACATCATTGGCTAATTTCAGCAGGCGGTAAGAGCTGTCCCGGTCCAAGCTCAGCATGCCATCTCGAGATTCCTCAAAGGCAACAGTCACTGCTTTGGAGGTGACACGTGTTACAATGCCAGTGGAGAGCGGATCGCCCTGGCCAGCTGAATCGTAAAGGCCCACAATGTCCCCTGCAAAGACAAGTTTGAAGAGAGACTGTGAAGCGGGGGCAAATGTTTCGAAAAGAAGCTCTTTCGGGGAGACCGGTAACCAAGCATGGTCCAATGGAGACAGCAGGACCACCTACACCAACCACAGCTCTAGCACTGCGTTTCCTGCCAAGGTCAGAATTTGTGTCAAGCCCATAACGAAGGAGAGCATCCTTTTCTTAGCTGACAGACAGCACACAGCAAGAGGCAGCAAAAGGACAATTAGCAGTAAGAAGACACCAGACAGCAACCAACCAGCTGCCTTCAGACCTCCATACACCACAGGTCTTGGGGTGGAGACCAGCAGCGCTCCCCGTAGCCAGAGCTGCTCAGAAAGCCAACATGCTCTCACACGGACCTTGAGAGAACCTGACTTCTCTGAACTCTCAGATAAACCATTTTACATCCATTTTATTTTTTAATAATAGTCAAGGAGTCTGCATGACAATATGTGCCTCCCCCATGACTGCTATATGCCAGTCAGTAGAACTAAGAAAGACCAGAGATTTTTAAGGACTTGCTACAGCTTTTCACAGTCACTGTGAGACGATGAAACAGAGTCAAATTACATTGTGTAATGGTGAAACAGAGGTTTTGAGCAGGATGTTTGACTAAGTTTGTACCTTAGCCAGGGCTCGCGTTCATTGAGGATTAAATTTCAGATTTACAAACTATGGGAAGCTTTCCTTCCTCTGTAAGGTCCATCAGCTCTTGCATTAAAATGCTTGTGTCCCAGGAATAATTACTGCCACGGCAATGTTATTTCTCTTTGAAGAGCACTGGCAGATGCTCTCAAGGCTGAGACCCCAATCTGCAATGTCATTTTAATTTCAAAGGTCAGCACCTTGGAGGCCTGGGTGACAAAGAATGCATCAACAAACTGAACTTCAACACACTTTGAAATAGTACCATCATGCGACCAGGGTGTCTTGGTTTAACCCCCGCTGGCAACCAAGCAGCCCGCAGCCGCTCACTCACTTCCCCTGCACCCAGTGGGATGGGGGAGAGAATCAAAAAAAAGTAAAACTCGTGGGTTGAGATAAAGACAGTTTAATAGGACAGAAAGAAAGAAAATAATAATAATAGTAATAACGTGACAATAGTAATAAAAGAATTGGAATATACAAAACAAGTGATGCATGATGCAATTGCTCACCACTCACCGACTGATGCCCAGTTAGTTTCCGAGCAGCTATCCCCCCCTGGGCCAACTCCCCCCAGTTTCTATACTGGGCATGACGTCACATGGTACGGAACACCCCTTTGGCCACTTTGGGTCAGCTGTCCTGGCTGTGTCCCCTCCCAACTCCTTGTGTCCCTCCAGCCTTCCTGCTGGCTGGGCATGAAGCTGAAAAATCCCTGACTTGGTCTAAACACCACTTAGCAACAACTGAAAACATCCGTGTGTTATCAACACTCTTCTCATACTAAATCCAAACCGCAACACTATACCAGCTACTAGAAAGAAAATTAACTCTGTCCCAGCCAAAACCAGGACACAGGGTCAGAAACAGTCTGGTTCCCCATGATGCACCTGCTTAGCAAGCTCAATGATCTAGCAAACTAAACCAAGAAAATTACTAAACTAAACCAGAAAATTATCTGGTGCAGACAGCTTCTCTCTTGTGGACCAGTTTTGGAGAGTGCATGGCAATCCCCTCATTGCCTAAGAAAAAAAGAAGGGTCTCTACAGGGAAAATATAGAGGGCACACTGCAGACTCATGTGGAACTACTTCACAGTCAAACCCAAGTTCTTCCGAGGGGTAAGCCTGCACAGCTGGTTACAGCATGGCAGACAGCATCCTCACCTTCCTCAGATACCGGCCACAGAGGGAACAGCTCAGCTCTGCAGCTCCTGGTCATGTTTTCATGGAAGTGATGGCAGAGGGTGAGACACAACTGAAAAGGCCACGGGCTCATGCACTGGTGAGTCTGTGTTTCTCTAGTACCTTCATTTCCAACAGAAATCCAGGCGTGTCAACTAATAACGGTACGTACTTCACTTCTTCCTCTTCCTCACCAAAAATAACAGTACAGGGAAGGGTGGAAACCAGCAACTCAGGAAGGAAAAGGAAAATCCACTTTCCATTTTGCAATTAAAGTCTAAGTGACAAAAGCTCCACACCTACCACAAGACATAAGCATGAACACTTTGGCTTGTACAAAGAATGTCACGAAATCTTTACTGACAAGAGACCAGGGCTTTGTTTTTATTGATTCAGAAGGAGTAAAGCCAGCTCTTTAACCACCGGCACTATTTCCTGGTGCAACATACATGTCCATAACAAGCCGAGGAAAAAAGAGGCTTTTTTTCTCTAGGTTCATCCTGTAGCCATAACATTTTCTCCTTTCCTTTTTTGCATCAATTGCTCAGTCTTTACAAATATCACATTAGAAAGATGTTAGAAAGAAGACATTGGTCACCTCTTACTTTACATACTTTGCACCAACAGGAACATCACTTACCAGGCCCGAAGCTGTTGTAGGGCAGCTCGGCGTCTGAATCGTATTTTCTAGGCTGAAACTCCACGAGCAGCCGTCCATAGAGGCCGGTTCTCTGGTTGGCAGCTTGGAGTTTTAGCAAGCAGACGCCTCTGCGCTGTAGTTCCTTCAGGGAGATGCTTTCCTGCCATGCCCTGGAAAGCACACACAGGCGTGAAAACCATTTGCTGGACTGAAGCTGAGATTCAAAGCCTCAGAAGACAAAACAGAAAAAGACAGGAGGAGCAGATGGAAAAGAAGGGCAGGGATAATGGCAAAAGAGACGTCAGCTTGTTGAAGCGTTGGCTTACGCAATCACTTCGTAGTGATGTAACCAGATTGGCTTCCACAGGCTTATTTTGGGAAATGGGGTGATGCTCACAGATCCCGAAGAAGAGGTAACAGCTGTTTATGTGTATTTTCCTCTCTCCTACCTGGGTGTGAAAGGGAAGGGCGTGCCCAGTTACCCACGTCCCACGACCAAGGACAGAATAACCTGAGTTTTCTCCTGTCACATATAAGCACTTAAATGGAACATCTGCCATTTTTTACAGGAATTTGCACTAACCTCCAACAAACACCACACACGCGGCTGCGCAGGGAAGAGGAGCGGCTGTCTGGCAGAGACTTGCAGACTACAAGTGACTATGGCACAAAACTCAGGCAGCAGCTTTGCAGACTGCTGTCCTCTGGGGCCAAAGTGTGCTGCAGCAGCTGTGCTTGCTCCGCAGTCTCACTCAGGGAGGGTGACTTTATTTTTGTATAGATCAAAACAAAAGAGAAAGCCCCCGAGGTTTATTCTCTTTAGTCCCCCAGTTTGGCTTGTGTCCTGTAGGTTGGTTTGTAGGGAGCCGAAGTGTCAGGGAACTTCAGGCACCTTGTCCTGTCTCCTGGCACCCTCCGACCTCGGGGCTGGGAAAGGCCAGGCCTTACTAGCACCAAAAGTGGGAGTGTCTGCGCCCCTGATGTGGCCCCACACAACCTGGGGGCACCTGGTGATACCCCCGCCCTCTCTGGCACCACGAATCCACCTGAGCCGGGTGGGATTTGGTTTCAGCTTGAGCCCGGGGCAAGAGGGCAAAACTGGGTGGGGGCTGCCGGGTCCCAGCATCCCCCCGCCCCTGGGTCGGGGGAGGAGAGCGGGAGCCCCATGGAGTTGCTGATACGAGCTTGGATTCTATAGGTGACAGCAAGCCCTAAGCAGTGATCCTAAGAGGGATTCCTACAGGGATGAGCTGGTCCTATAGGGGTGAGTCCAGCAGGGTTTCCCATAGATTAGAGCAGGTGCTGTAGGGGGGGGGGTTCCTATTGGGACGTGCTGGTTATACAGGAGTGAGTACAGCAGCATTCCCTATAGGTGACAGCAGGCTTCCCACAGGTGACAGGAGGTCCTACAGGAGCGAGTCAGGAGGGTTTCTTATAGGTGACAGCAACTCCCTTAGAGGTTTGTCTGTCAGCGCTTCCCATAGGTGACAGCAGGCCCCGCCAGGATCGGCGCGTCAGGGCTGCTATAGGTGCCAGCGGGCTCTGTAGGGGCAAGCCAGCAAGGTTTCCCACCACAGGCGGCCCGGCCCGGCCCGGCGGTACCTGCTCTGGGCGAGCTCGGCCTCCCTCTCCTCCCGCAGCAGCTCCAGGTACCGCTCCGCTGCCTCCGCCGCNGGGTCACCGCGATGGCGGCGGCGGCGGGGGCCTGGCGGCGGGCGGCAGGTGAGGTGGGACGGGACGGGACGGGACGGGACGGTGCGAGGTCCGCTCTGGCCGGGGGAGGGAAGGAGGGAGGCGGCGGGGCAAGGTCTCTACCGCCGGCAGTTGGAACGACGTGGCCGGGTCTCCCCGTGGGGCTGGGCCGGGGGCCCCGGCCCCTCCGCGGGCCCAGGGAGCCCCCGCGGCCTCCCCACGCAGGGCAGGGGCTCCAGCTCCCGGCCAGGTCGTGGCCCAGGTTTATCCACGCCGCGTACCTGGTGGGTGACCCCGGAGCTCTTCCCGCGGGGGGAAAGCTGCCGAGGTGAAAGGGGCACGAGAGGAGCGACCAGCATGGAGCAGCCAGAAGGCTCGGGGGCAGGGGAGGAAGCAGCGTTACCGCGAAGGAGAATCGACTCGACACGCTTTTTTCTAGCCTGGTATGGACGTTTCAGCAAAATCCAGGGAGTGGAGGGGCTGTAGGGACGCCCGTCAACCTCCTCCCTTCCTCGCTGGGTGGAGAAGCGGGCAGGTTGTTGTGGGAGCAGACTGGGGGTCTCGGGGGGCCCTGGGTTCGGTTTCTGTGCCGGGTGAGTGTGACCTTGGTGAGCTGCAGCTTCTGTAAGTGAGGTGGTTAAGTATGTTTGGTTTTAAGAGGTTTTCCCGGTCTGTTGTGTTGGTGGTGCTTTGGCTGGTGGGTGAAAAAGGTAATGTTCCTGCAAAGAAGCTGTGCAGGGTCTGTCTTTTAATTATGCGTATTGTTCCAGAAAGGGGATTGTTATGCCTGAGATATCATAGGGTTATATCCTTGAGCATGCATTTCTAGGCCTTCGTCTCTTTCTGCTAGTTAACAGCATGTGCAGGCCCAGCTTCTTCCAAAAAATGCTGAAGCTACACTCAAAAGTGTGGTTTAAGTTGTAGTAAACCACTCGTTCTTTGAAGATTTGTGTATTGGAACAGTAACAGAGCTTCACCATTTTGGTGAACGTTAGCTCATGTACACGTAGCTCTGAAAAGCATGAACGTGTTTTTCAAATTACCATCTTCTGTTGATGTTACTTCTTTAGCTACATAGCTCCTCCACTGCTCTTGTTTAGAAAGGAGAGGCGTGTTTGGGATGGTGAAAACCCAGACACAGGAGTCTTAAAACCAAATCTGAGCCTGGCCCGCGCTTCCAGTTCACTGTGTTTCACTTGGCATCGCGGTGTCTCCTTGGGAGCTACGAGGCCAGTGAGGTACTGGCAGTATGCCTTGTCTTCCTTCTCTCTTTTCGGAGTGGAAACTTTGTAAGGCTTAGTAGAAGTTGCTGAGAATCACCTGGTAAATGTTGTGTAATAGCTCCCCTCCCCTTTTTGGAGGGCCCAGAGGGCTGGAAAGGATCCTTCTAGCAGCACCAGTTAGTGCTCAGAATTTAGAGAGTGTTCCTCTTCCTCCCTTCTGCCTTTCGGTCACGTTTCAGAAAGAGGTGGGATGCTCTGAGTGTAACCATATTAAATTGTTGCATCTAGCTGGAACTGTCACCTGAAAGAAGTGCGTTTGCAGTGGGAGGCCTTTCTTGTGCTCTCTTGGAATGCTGCCCACAACTGATGGGTCCTTTCTCTTATTGTGTACCTTGTTTGCTTTGCCCTTTATCTTTGCATGTCATGATAAAAACTGAAGGAAGCTTTTAACAGGCAGAAAAATGGTGCCACGATGCTGACCAGTGCTGTGACACTTCAGCATTGCAGTAATGCTGCCTCACCAGGGACTAAAAGCACAGCAGTTGCTGCTTATTTTTAATTCTTTTTCCCTCTCTCCCTTTTAGCCTTCTTGCTTTCACCTGCGGTTCGTCACCAGAGTTCCCAGAGCACATCACTGCAGCAAGGGTAATGTCAAATGACTTTCTGCTTTGCTTTTTGCCCCTTGAAATGCTGACCTTCCTTGGTGGGTTGGGGAGGGCAGCTTGTTTTTCCTTTGGAAGGGAGCCTTATATGACCCCTCTGTCAGTCTGTCGCTTCCCAATACTTTTGGACTCTCTGCTTACCTGCAGTCACCTTTCCCGGAAGGATGCTTCTGTTCATTTGTGAAATTAAGCAGCTGAGTTGAGACACATAATTAGATCCTCCACTGAGAAAAGGGCTGCAGTGTGGGCTCAGCCTGTAGTAGACAGCAGAGAAGCCACTCAAGTCAGGACGTCGCAAACTCCTCAGCTGCAGAAGGGGCTTCAGCTGACTGTCATCCTTTTAGGTACAGGTAGTCTACTCCTCAGGCAAGGTTCATCTCCTGCCTGGCATCTCTGACATCTGATAAATACTGAACTTGCACTGCAGTCTTCATAAAATCTGATTAACGGCCCAAGCGTTACAGGACACCGAGCCAGGAAACTTCAGGCTTCATTCGTTTCAGCACTTTAAAAACTGCTTGTTTGTGTCTTTATTTTGTTTCCTCTGCTGGGATCTTGTGGGAGACAGCTGCAGACTGTGCTGCTGCTTGCTTTAACCAGAAGGGGACACTGCAGAAATAGAGAACTTCTGTGAGCAGCATTGGGGAAAAATGACAAGGTTTGCTCATTCCCTCTGCGCTGCTGAAGGGTGCAGGGGGGTAGCATCTTCCCGCTGGTCCTCACGTGCGTGGGAACACAGTTTGGATCTTGCCTCTGTGACACAGCACCCAACTTTATTACTAAACCCTGCAACAGACCCATGAAGCCTTGGTGCTTGTGGTTATATGCTGGCTCGCAAGTGCTTTGAGTTTCTGTTAAATTAAAGCCCTTTGAGAGGCATTGCTGGGCATTAGAGTACAGGGATCAAACACAACTGCTGTTGTGTTAATTTTGCCTTCCTTCGCTAGCATTTAATGTTTTTTCCTGAATATTTTGTGCGGTTTGCGCATCCTGTGTTAGCTATAGAAAGCGTGGGTCTCAGCACACAGGAAATTCTGAATTTCCCGTTCGTGATGGAGCTGGTATTTACTGAGCAGCATCTTTCTCTTCAGATCTCAGAAACTGATACCTTTCTGGTCATCTCATCGAGATGCACCGTGAATCTCCCTCCTCTTTAAATCTAAGATTGTCTTTGTGGTCTTGTAGATTCTTGCTTAATAAGGAACTATAATCTGATGCCTTTCAGTCATGTGTCTCTTTCTGAGTAAAGGCACTTGGCACCTCTCAGGATAATCTCCGAATGCTGCAGGGTGGGCCTTGTGCCTCCTTTCCCTGCTCCGTGAAACATGTACCGCAGTTCTGATGAAAGCACTGCGTGTGCGAAGTACTGTCCCTGCTTAAAGTGGTGCTTTTCTCTCAAGTTCTTTGGGAACAAATCAATAGTTTTTGTAACTGCCTCTTATGCAGAGATATTAACAGCTGCCTCTGGTCCTCCTTGTTTTTGTGCTTTGTCCTAGCGATCTTGAAAAACAGCTAATTATAAGCAAGTGGCATTTGCATTTTTTCCACTCAAACTCACACTGTGAGTTTTGTGTTGTGTTTCATTTTTGAATTAACACCCCGTGGCACATTTGAGCAGCGTTAATTGTTGTTCAACCCTGATGTTTTAAAAGGGTTCTCGTGATTTAGTGCTGTCTGCGCCATTGTCAAGAAAGGCAGTGTGTGCATGTGAATAAATACCTGCAGTATTGACTGTACAGGGCTTGAGGTAGTCAGGAATTAGCTCAGTTTTGAGGCAGAGGATCCCTCCCAGTGATAATCTTGAGAAAAGTGGAAAGAATCTGCCATGACCGCTGATGAGAACATGTTGCTGGCTGCTAGCTGAAATGCCCTGGCAGTTTTCAGTCTTTCGTTCTGTATCCATACTGTAGCCTGCTTGCCTTCAGGCCCCCTGTTTATTCACTAAACAGAAGGTGTCACGTGTAGCGAGAGCCATATACCATTTTCAGTAAGTAAGAGAGCAACATCTAAGTATAGAAAGCAGGGCAGCTTCGGGTGAGATGTCCTCTGCGCAGACTTTGTCATTCAGGTGCTGGCGCAGTTTGAGCTGTGGTTGCTCCCGTGATTGTATCAGTGCTGAATGATTCTAAAGGGACACGTCTGTGATGCTCAGGAGTCCCCTGGGCTGGTCGCCAGGAAGGTCTTTGGGGTCTGATGCAACGTCGTGAAGTGGAGAGGCTCTTGTCTCAGCAGTGCAGTTGCAGAGTGTTTGAAAAGAGATGTTATTAAAGCGATTCTCTATCACAACAGTGGAAGCTACCCTTTCAAGGAGAGTGAGGATTTAATTTGCACCTTTTAGGAAAATACCGTGGTGCTCAAAGTCATCATGAGGAACAATGCTTGTGCTTGCCTGGATAGATGTGGGATGGTGCATGCTCCCGCTCCCTTCTGTGGTCAGCCTCAACCAAGACAGGCATGGGTCTGAGAAGTCTTGTTAGATGTCTCTGCTAGTCCCTCCCCAGCGTGGTATTGTCGATTGTAGGCATGGTAATGGCACAGAGGCTTTTTGGCTAAATGTTTGTGGTATTAAATGCTGAATCGCACTGGAAGTGGGAGAAGATGTTGTTATTGCCATTCAAGGAGTGCACCTGTAAGTGACAAAAGAAGAGCAGCCTCATAACCCTCCCGTAAAGAACCCAGCTGTGGTCTTAAGGCCCTCTCTAAAGTATCTATTTAACAGAGAAGAGCTTCAAAAAAATAGAGGAAAAAAGGATGCGTGTGAGTCAGTCGTGTAGTGCTCAAGGCTAGTTTAAGAATGCTCGTTAGACCTTCTTCCCCATCGAGGGCACATTGCCTCCTCCCGAATGCTCCCCACTGTTGGGTGCCTTCAGGGCTTTGTACCTGGTGCTCAGCTTCTCAGCTGTGGTGGAGGTAACTTGTGTCTGTACCTGGAAAAGCTTAAGAAGAGACTTTTATCTAAAACTCAGGTGTAAGTAAGGCTCAAAGTAGGTCTGTTTCAATTGGAGTTGGTGACAAAATTCCAGTCTGTAAAAACAAGGCAGTGGAAAGTCGCTGGTTGTTGCTGAGCTTGATCACCACTAGCACATCCAGCTGCAGACATCAACATCAGGAACAAGTGCTACCCTAGCCTGGGTGAATTTTCAGTTAATTTTCAATCTGTTTCTTTCTTTCTGCACTCTTCCTTTGTTTCAAACTATTTCAAATAACATTCTGAAGTGGGAAGTATGGGGAAGGAAAAAAGAAAAAGGAAAAAAATCCATTTCCCCATAATGAATTGTATGATAGGATGGGAGTAAAGCAAACCAACCACTGAGGCATTTATCCCTTTTTCTTAAAGCTTGCTGCAGTTCCTGGTGGACCTAAATGACGGTAAGCCCTAGGACCAGCAACTATGTTTGGTACAGCATTTGCAGGTTGAACTCAGAAATGAGACCAAGCGTTTTCTGCATGTTTTTTAACAGCCTTGTGATATAAGTTGCAGCTTCTGCACTTCTGCAGCATTTCTTGTCCTACTGGAGTGCTTTTGCCAGGTGTTGGGCTGAAGGTCTGGCAACTTCGCCGTATCCGGTGTCCTCCATTGGATTAAGTCCTAGGGAGGTGATATGGCTTTTGCCTTGCCTGCCACCCTCTGTAATACTTAAGACCGGAATAGAAAACCTCTCCCTGCTGATGAGCTGCTACAAAGGGAAACGTGTCTGTGGGAAATTGCCTTCTGGCCCAAGTGGGCTTTGGGTCGAGTCTTTCATACTGATAAACCATTAAGTCTCCTGTAAAACTTCTGCTCCCCCAGAGGCAAACCAGTTTCTACTCCATCTCTAGCTTCTTTTACCTTTTTTCCTCTCTTCATGTTTTACATCTCTTGACAGTATGTTAGCTACAAGTAAATCTTGCCTTATCATTCACAGACTTGTTGCCAAAACATCTCTGACTTCACCCCCATGGCCTGAAGTAAAACTTCCAGACCCAGTAGAAGAAGCGAAGTATCATGCAGGTAAAGGTCTCAAGTCTCCAAGTGAAGATTAGTATTCCAGTATTGCTATTGGTAGCCTGATTGAGCATAAATAAGTGTGTTCAATGATTGGAGCTAGTTTTTGTTCTTTGCATTTTTGTCTCATTTCTGGCATGTGTTAGTGTCACTGGACTTGTGCTCCAGCTGATGGTATTGGAGATCTGGGTAGGATATGAGGTCTCCTTAGTTTATGACAGCGTGACAGCTTGTAACCCTCCCAGAGGGATCTTACCTAATGTGATGTGTTGCTTTCTAAAGCATGAAACAAGCCTTTTGGACAGGAGAAAATTATTTTTCTTGTAATGGATAAATCAAAAAGCTAAAGCCAGCATAAGCAGTTGGATGGTGGGCACATCAGAGAGCTGGTGTATTTTACTGCATAAAACGGAACACTAGAGCCCGCATAAGCAGTTGGATGGTGGGCACATGGCAGAGCTGCAGAGGTGTGACATAAGGCAATGAGCAGCTGGCAAGTGATGCAGCGTTAGTGAATGCATTCTTGTCCCCACATCTAGTCAGGACCGTTGAACGCAGCTTGTGGTCCTCCTGAAAGGAGCACATGGACCGTACAGCAGTCAGCCTCACGAGTCAGCGGTTGAAGTGTCTGTAGGTGTTTAGCAACCATCCTCATTGCTTAGCCTTACTAGAACATGTCAGTCTTCCACTTGTAACTTGACACAGGTTCCCCTGGCAGGTGGGGATGTGAAAATCAAATACAGAGAAGACATATGTGTCTAGCCTTATATCGCCCAGGTGGGGCTGTTGTCATCCAGACTGTGCTAGGGATGGTAGTGGGGAAGCCAAAGCATGTACAGGGTGTTTCTCAGAACTAGGCAGTAACGAGCCCCTGCGGGTGAATTTCTTTTACAGTTGCTGTGGCGGTGCAATTAGCAGTTGTGTGCTCCATGCAGGCAATGAGCTCCTGTGTTTATTAACAGGCAGTCTTACTGTCTCATTGTGTTAGCCTCTGGGATATCTATGAAAGGCACCTGACTTCTCTGCTTTAGATGGAAGAGACCCAGGAAGTAAAGGAGAAGAGTTGTTTTACAAGGAAAGAGCGAGAGGAGAAAAGCTGAGTTGTGTCCACCTCTTTGCAGATAGTCTCCTATCGTCTGGCTGAAGCGTGTTAATAACTGCATGAGCGATGTGCTTTGGAGAGAGCCTCCTGCTCCAGGTCTCCTCTCTAGCTGTTTCTCATCCTGCTTTTTATCTCCTTTGTGCTCCTGGGATTGCTCAAGTGACAGATGAGTGTTCTGTCCCTGAGCGTGATTTGACCCAGTAGTGAACCATAAACTGCTTGGTTTGATTTGCTGAAGCCCTGTGGTGAACAGGGTCCCATGTGCCCCTGATCGATTCACATGGGATCCTCAGGGCTGCTATGATTTCCATGCCTTGTAACCTCCTACTGTTTATAAGCTTGCATCATTATCTCCTGGCTGTGCTTATCCAAAGCAAACAGCAAGAGCATTTGAATTCTGCCTTCTATTTTCCTGCTGGCTATGGAATCAGCCATGGATATTTTAGGAAGGGTCACTCCACACAGAGCTGAGATACAAGCCGTACTAGCAATCAAATAGTAACATCACTTGATGTTTCCTGTCACTAGAGGTGTTTGGAAGAGTTATCAACAACTTCAGAGCCCAAGTACAGTGAAGAAAATGTACCTTTTTTGGTTACAAAAAGATGAGAAAGCTCCATGGGTAGAAAGTTGAAATTTGACAAGGAAATAACCCTTGTTAGAGCATGACTCTACATGTTTTTTGCTAAAAGAAAATTTTAGGCCAGCATTTTGAAATTTTGGTTTTGAAATGTTGACCACAGGGCTACTGATAGACCTGGATTACCAGTTAAGAGCTGGAAGAAATTTACTGTACTCGTTGTGCAGTTGAGGGCATAACAAAGAGAAGGGGTTTGTATTTTTTCCCTGGGCTTCCTGTAGTGGACCACTGTGAATCAGAGAAAAGAGCACACAGTGGATTTTTCTTCTGGGACAGAAATTTCCGTCGTAGTGGGAACTGCAGCAACTACTGCCTTGCAAATAATTTCTGTTCTCACCTCTACGCTTAATAATTTGCATCTGCTGGGTTGAAACTTGGACACTTTCAGAGTGTTCCTGTAAGGTCTGGGTTTGGTTGGACTGGCTGTTAAATCCTTGTCTGTCCCAAATGGATGTTGTTTTCATTTACATTCCAAGAAAAACTGATTCAGCCACTTTTGAGGACAAAGGAAAAAAAAAAATCTATTTTTCCAGTTATAAAAAAGTTGTTCTTTTTCTGAACAGCTCAAGGGGGTGGAAAGCTACTATTTGGCAGTGGAATGGCACTCGTTAAGCAATACCTTTTGATGTTCCCATAAAAATTGGTTTTGGTTTCCCTGCTCAGGAAGCTGATCATAGAAAACAGAGTTTGTTCATGTGCAGGACCTCATCCCTGGGACTTGTACTGCTCCTGGCACCTGCTCTGCATGCATGTACATATGGGAAGAGATTTTCTGGGAAGGAGTGAGGGAAAGGTCTCTCTTGTCTTTGCTGCAGGTACAAGTTCTCAGGCCAGGCTTTGTTAGTATGCTGGAGCATTTTTTCCTGTGTGCTTTGCCAAATTGTTCCCGATGTTCCTGCATGCCTTACGCAGTATTCAGAGTCCTGGGCCTTCTGCATATTACTTGGAAATTGAGAGGAGCTCGCCTCCAAATGTCAGATGCATGGACAAATGATCTTTTCTGGAACGCTTTATATCTGAATACTCCATTGTAAAATATTCCATTTTAGGATGCCTAAGAAACAGGCTGAGAAGTCAAGCCTTAGATTAGCTGCACAGTATATATACTAGGTGTTTACTTATGCGTGGGTTTGCCAGCAACTAAAATACAAATAGGTCTTTACGTTTACAAAAGGGAGGCTCACACCCCATAGGAAACAACATTGCTGTTGATCCTTGCTTAAAGATTCCCAGAAGATAGGAGTTTTGGTGGGAGAGCAGTGTGGCTGAATTAGTTTTGAACGGCTCTTCACACCTTGCTGGGTTTTCTACACTGATTCCTTCCCTGCTGTTTGCTGACAGAAGTGGTACAAAAGGTGAACAAGATGATTGCAACGGGGCAGTACGGAAGGCTCTTTGCTGTGGTCCACTTTGCCAGCAAGCAGTGGAAAATAACCAGTGAAGACTTGATTATGATGGACAACGTACTGGAGGCTGAATGTGGAGACCGAATCCGGATGGAAAAGGTGATGTGCCATGCTTCCACAGTGCCCGTGATGCCATGCTGTGTATGGGGCCAGAGCAAATTGCCTGCAAACATTCCTCGAGGCAAAACCCGTAACCTGTTTTTAAAAACACATGCCAGAGAGCTCCTGTTGGATCTCCTGTTCTTACTCCAGCTGTTTGCTTTGCCTTGCTTTTGTTCCAATTTCAGTTACTCTGTTCATGATAATATTATTGCGATTTCTGTTGAACAGGGTTGGAATGAGTTGTGGCAGACTCTGTTAGGAGACAGGTTTTTGTTGTACTAACTTCATCCAAAAAGAGAAAATTACAGTTGTTGTTTCTAGAGACAGCAGCTTAAGATTGTGTTTACCTTGAGACTCCAACACCCCAAATACTTGCAGTATTCCCAGAGAGACTGTCACTGCTCAATGCTTTGCAAGATCCTTATCACGCTGAGTGCGTTGGGTGGAGGGAGAGGGATGGTGCGTGTAGGGGAGAATTGCAAAGATGTAGTTCAGTATCTGTATCCTTAGCCTTGGTTAACTAGCAGAAACTTGCAGAGGCTCATTAAACCAAATCTTAAATGTGAGATTATGAAGTAGGATTCTGTTGGCTTAATCTTAATGTTGGTTGTTAGAGCCAAGCAAGCAGTTAAGGAGTGCCGGGCAGTTTTTCTACTCATCCATTGCTTTGAAGTCCAGTTTTGAGGCACCCTTTTAGGCATGCCTTCAGCTGTGTCCTGCATCCGTGCATACAACAGCGAAAGGAGTGATTTCAATGGAGTAGCCAGCTAGGAATGCAAAGGTCTAGATGGGAGTTAAGAAGGTGAAAAACTAGCCTGCCATAACGCTTTGGGGATTTTACTGGCAAGTATCTGTCTAAAACAAAATCCAGTTATACATTGCTTTTAACTGCTGCCATACAATTAGTGTGGGGAAGGAGGCAGTCTGTAAGAAATGCTGCCGCTTCTCACGATATCCCCTCTATTATCCTGCCTGGTCCTTCAGATAGGCCGGTGGTTGAAGTGCCCTGAAACAAAAGGTCTAGTCCCTGGTGTGGTGAATCCCACCCAGGTGTTCATTTCTTTATTGCCCCTCTTGAGGCCTCATGTAGAAGAATGACAAAAGTGTTTCTCTACTGGGATATGTAGCAATTGTTATAAAAATCCAATGATTTTAGGAGCTGCCATTCATTCAGATCCCACACAAGGCATATTCTTATTCTTCCCTGTATTGCTTTTCATATCTTTTACAACTGTTGGCGAGCCAGAACAGAAAGGTTCAGTGTGTTCTGATCAGCGTGAAAGATACTTCTAAAGGATGTTTTAGTAGGATAAGCTCTCCTGGAAGACTGTTTAACAAATCTGTTTCTTGCCTGTTAGCTGCCTTTCCCCACTATCCCTCTCTAGTAACAGTGTCAGGTTTGAAATGTGTGAAGGCCTATTTTTAAGCAGTTTGACTCCTTTGTGGTGACTGTAGAATTTGGAAGATATTGTTTGTATTTCTACTGGGGCAATGAACCAGTGATATATGCCTGATTCTATTTTCCATAGGTTTTGCTGGTTGGTGCTGACGACTTCACGCTTATTGGAAGGCCGCTCCTTGGGTAAGATGTCTCATAGAAGAATTATCTTCAAGACAATTCTTAATTGTAGCTTCAGGGCTCCTACAGTCTCTGAAACTGAAGAGAAGCCTGGATTTACCAGCACTAGCTTTTTTCCCTGCCCTGTGGCTTTTGAAGGATCACCAGTAAAACAAGCTCATCAGCCTCTGCTGACTTAACCATTGCCACAGTGCCAAGGTAGAGCAGCAGTACCCATTTCTAAGGTAACTGTAGGATATTCACTTCTCTTGGGTTGGATCTTTTTCTCATGGTGTAAGCCTTGCACAAACTAGCAGTAAATCTTGCTCTTCAACATCTTTACTCCCTTACCCTAATTTCAGTGATCATCACCTTGAAATAACCCAGAAATCCCTTCCCATCCCTTAATTTGACTTGGGTCTTTCAACCCATTTTGTTTTGCCTTTGTCTTAACCCAGCGGGTCTTAATCTTAATTTTAGAGTTCCTAATTTTCCCTTCCTCCTAGTCACATAGTCCAGCAATCACAGAACTGGGGAGAAGGAGTTTACCCCCTCGGCACCATCTCCATCCTGATGCTGTAGGACTTGCTATGCAAACTGGCAGAACACCTGGTTCTTCAGCCTTTTCTTTACCAAGAGGAAGTGGTGTGTAGACCAGGTGTTATTGCTCAGCTCTTACCACTAGCCAGAAGCAAAGTCATGAACCGTTGTTTTCCCCAGGATGAGAGGTTTTAGTGGTAAAATGCAAGTCAAGATGAGGTGGGTTAGAGGTTCTCAAAGTATCTGGAAGCCCTGGCTGCGGTCTGGTTGCAGGCTAAACCGTGTGTTTAGGTCTTAGCTTGAACTGCAGCAACTTTGGCAGAGGATGGTCAGATAAGGAGGAACTTGTATATCTGAGAATTATTTCTTGGTGGCTTGTAGGTTCAGGTTAGCAATACCACATGGTTTCAGATTGGTTTCACTTCTGAGTGCTTTCTGTGGTACCAGGGGGCTGTTGGTATTTAAGGGTTACTTGTAATGTGTTTGTGCAGTTGATGACATCACTTCAGTTGCACTGGTGGTAACTGCCTCAGGTTCCCTGTGTTAGACAGGATTTTGAGGGCTGCCAGTCCTTCTAACAGTACTGCAAATAGATCTGGAATAGCAGATTGTTGGGAGTCTTTGAATTATTGCCAGATAGTGCACTTGTGGAAGTTTTTAGGAAGGGGAATCTCATCATTAGGACTAGAAATGTCATCTTGCAGAAGTTCAAGTAAGAGCCCAAGTTCTGCAGACAGGGATGTGCCATGTCAGTCAGTTTTAGGAGCTACATCCTTCATCTGGCTCTCTTAACCGGTGGCCCTGGGGTGGTTCTTTGCAACTCTCGTTTTGCATGCTGGACTTGGCATGTGACCCGAGCCCCAGGAGCTCAGGGACAGGAAGAAAAACATCTGTTGGGTTCCTACAGGTGCTCTAAGCGTGTGGAAAGTGTTGTCGTTGCTTGAAGCAGACCAAACTGTGCATCTGCCAGTGTTAGCTTGAACTCCAGTAACTTTGGCAGAGGAAGATCAGTGGGAGGAGGAGGCCGACCAGGCAGAATGAAAGGCTGGCAAGGAAGTGCAGTCCTCCCTCTGAGCTGTAGGGGAAACCTCCCTTGTCCCACACTCTCCCTTATGGGCTGAGGAAAGGAAAGCAGAACCCAGCATGTCACGAGCAACATGAACTGCAGTTCTTTCACATAGTTCCCAGTTGTGCCTAAACCACAAACATTTTGGAGGGTAGATAAGAGGTTGGATGCGAACAAAGGCGGGTTTGTTTTTCTGTTGTTTTAAAAATAAACACATCAGTGAATGCTTACATCAGTGTATGCTTGCACCAGTGTCTGCGTAAGACAGTTCATTACAGCTGCACTCCCTGTTCAAACTTGGAGGCGGGTAGGAACTTGTCCTGTTTTGGACAGATGGTCATGTTTTAATTTTCTTTAGCAGTCAGATACCTCCCAAGATGACGCTCCTCTAAAGCCTTAAAAAACAACAGCGCAACAAAACATATCTGCGTGGCAGAGGCTATTCTGGGAACTTCTAGCTGGCTTCTGCTCTGGAATGTGTTGGGTTTTGTGTTTGTCAAGTAACTTGCTGTCTGGTTGATTGGCACAAGGGTATCAAGCAGTATGCAGTTGTACTTTATTTAGCTGTATAATGCAGAAATTGCTGTGCACTTTTAAAGTGGTGATTAGAAGTGAGCATAACCTTGGGCAGGTTTGCATTTCAGGCTATCAGTTGAGTGCCCTCAGCTGTTTTAGACCTGAGTGAAATGAATGGTGCCTCTATGAGGAAGTTTAGCCTATTTCTAGGCAAAGTACAGCTGTTGGGAAGGTTTTCTTCTAGATGAACCTTGCCCTTTCTCCTGCTACCTGCCCATCTTTGCAGTGGCTTCAGTGGAAAGGACAAAGGGCCTTGGACCTGGTCTTTTCCCAGGCAGCCAGGCTGGGATTCAGTTACCTTCTGGAGGGAACAAGTGAGCTTGTCAGTTGAAATTATTACCTCTAAGAGTTATGATCCTCTGGGGTTGTAGCTTGCCTGGTTTTTTTTCACTGCTTAATGACAATAGCTTTCAGCGCAACTTAGATCTATGAGATTTCAGTGTGAATTTTTCTTGCCTCCTGCAAAAATCTGAGAGATGTGCTTTGTCATGAACCATGGTGCTGCTGAAAGCAGCAGGCCTGACTGTCTGTGTCAGACTCTGGGAAATGTGTGACCCTCTTTTTATTTTTATGGACATTCCAGTCATACCTAAAACATTCGATAAAGACTTTTTTTTTTTCCTTAGGCTCTATTTTGCTGAGAACTTTTCTGTTCATACACACTTCACCAGCAAGCTGGCTTCTGCTGTGCTTCAGCCTTTCAACCAGCAGGTCCTAGTGCGTTGTCCAACAGAAAAGGACCCACCGGGGCCTGTTGGTCCTGAACTTTGACTTGCAGAGTGATGCCACACATGGATACTCA
Organism: Pandion haliaetus; assembly: GCA_013401275.1. Classification (NCBI taxonomy): domain Eukaryota; kingdom Metazoa; phylum Chordata; class Aves; order Accipitriformes; family Pandionidae; genus Pandion; species Pandion haliaetus. The sequence continues at coordinate 86,864 of VYZV01037693.1, read as the reverse complement.
GCTGTCTTAACAATACCCTTAAAGATTTGCTTGAAACCATGTCAACATCTATGAGCAATGGAGGGGGGACACTTACATACACATCTGTGTCTCAGTGTTTCTCCCTTTGGCTGGATATTGCCCTGGGCCTAGGACAGCTAGTGCCGTCCAGTGGTGAGAGCTGTATCAGGGATAGCTTGGCTGTGCTACTGCAAACCCTGGCTCTCCTGGGAGCAGCACAGGGATTTCAATGACCAGGTCACTTCATCTGGTCTGGCTGCTTTCCAGTTTTCCCATGTGATCATCATTAGTGAGTTTTACATGCCTTCACAGTCCAAGCCTATGAGAAGTCAGTGGGAGTTTAGCTTTCCCTTTGCCTTCAGCGAGCAGGAATTAGACCCAGAAAGTATAGCTCCCTAATTATAGTGGTAAAACATGGCCAGCCCCTGGAGTGCAGTTTATTTTTTGGTTTCTTTCCTAGCGTTGCAAAGCTTGCTGTGTATTTCAGTAGTGCTGATGGGTCCTATCACTGGGCTGAATCTGGATAACGTCCTTTAACTGCGATGTCAGGGTCACCCAGTGGTCTCTTCAAATCTAGATTATCTTATGTCTGTTTTCTACTGAGCTTGTCACTAAATGCAGATGTGTCAGTTTTCTCCTCTGTCTGTCCTTCCCTCTTCCCTCAAGGATTCAATCTCTGATATTTATTACACCCCAGAGGGTAAATGTTAAGAGAGATGGTAAATGTCTCCGAGCCTTTGGCCTCCTAGTGACCTTGCTGGAACAGTTAGGCTTCCCCCCTCTACCCCCCCTTAAGTGTAGACAGAGTCGTTTGTCAGGAAAATGTTCTTTAAATGTCTTCTGGCGGCGAAGTGAGCATGCTAATGAGTTTTTAATGGTATTCTGCAGTGATGCTGCATGAAAGAGTGTCTCTTCCTTCTCCATTGTGGCTGTTGATTAAAACCATGCTTTCCAAAGCTTTAGTCTGGCTCTTGTCTGGAGGCACTTATCTTCCTGGAGAGGAGTTGTTGTGCAGACAGGTAGCTGGTCCTCCGGCGTGTGCTTCAGACCACCTTGTTTTCCAGCTCTGGCATTTTTTAGATAGCAGCTAGAAATCCCAGCACTCTTTTTCTAACTTCACTGGGACTTCTTCTCTCGGAGCTCTGCAGAATCCCTGGGTGGGCAGGAGGTGTGTTTGTGTGTGTCGGTAAGGTAATGTGGAGGGATGAATTACTCTCTGATTTGTACTCGCCTATGAAGGAAGTATGGGCCATATTCTTCTCTCCATCTCCATCCTCAGGGAGGGGGGATGTTTTCTTGCTGAGAATTTCCATGTGTAGAAGTGAGATCTAGAAATAATTTGAGTCTTCAGGTGGTCTCACCACTCAACCTGAACTCCCCCAGCTGTGGGGCGGGGAGCAGTATGTGAAATCCTCAGTAAGTCCCCATCTTCTCTTCCAATTTGGGGTAAACAAGCAGGACAGACCAAGAGTGGGAGGCAGAAGAGAGGCATGTGGGAGGAGAAATTACTTGCTCCAGCAGCCAATTAGCTGTGCTTCCTGCTGGAAACAGTGGGCCACATCTCTCTTCAGTGAGCCTTTGTCAGGACTTAATCAGGTGAGCAAGGTGAGAAGACTTTCTTCCAGCTGTCTGTGATGCTTTGTAGAAGGAGGAAGGACTTCAGTGTTGACCAGCAGAGCACAGAAGGGGCCACAGGTGGGTTTCACCTGTGCCGTAAGCAAAGTAGGACACATAAGATCATGTGAACTTGCCGGGGAACTTATCTTACTGTAATCCTACAAGTTCCTGCGGGTTTGTCTTACTACTTCCTCCGTAGCTGTTTCTGAGCTTACCCTCACATGGCAGAGAGGTACTGCCCTGCAAACTGTCACATCAGCACCTTGAGGCTTTTGCGTTTGCACTGTGAAGCCAACAACCTGACAGATTTCCCTCCTTCCATGGTGACTTTGTAGTTCCTGTGTTACCTGTATGTCACTTTTCCCCAGAAACCTGCTCACCGGTAGGAGGAGAATGTAAATAATTAAAAAGTGATACTTTAAAAATTTATTTTTAAGGAAAGATCTTGTCCGTGTGGAGGCTACCGTGATTGAAAAGACGGAGTCATGGCCAAAAATTAACATGCGCTTTTGGAAGAGGCACAACTATCAAAGGAAGAAAAGTAAGATGCAAAGCATACAGAGCTTCCTTCCCTGCTGATCCGGGAGGGGGAGGTATCGTGACACAAGGGCAGCGCGTGGTGAAGGAGACTCATTCACCATATCCCCAGGACCCCTCATGGCACAGCACCTCTTTCCCAGCCTGCTGCCCCAGGTGTGCCCACTGTATTCCGAGCACAGTGACTTAATATTCCCTTGGTCCAGCACCCTTTGTTACCTCGCCTTGCAAAAGACCTTGCTGAAAAAAAAAATTCCTGGGCGGAAAAGCAATCTTGTTCTCCTTCCAAAGCCTTAAATACTGGATATGCAATCACGGATATTAGCAGGTCTTAACGGTATCCTGTGGCAGGCTTTTGGATTACCAAACGACTGCCCCTTCTCAGATATGACAGGGACAGAAAAATTATGACCATTTTTTTTACGGAACGGATGCTAAAACCTTGACCAGCCTGACACAGTCCCGTGGGAGCTCTGCCTAGACCTCTTGTTCATGCCGTACCAATGGTATGCAGCTGTCCTGCCAACATGGCGGCATCTGCCAGCACACCCCCTCCTGAAACCGTCACGCCTCGGCATGCTGTAGACGCATGTAGCTAAGCCAGCTCCTGCCTTCCGAAAGGTACGCAACAGTTCTGTGCTGTCATCTGATCTTTTTTTTTTCTCTTTTCGTTCTTTTTCAGTCATCGTGAACCCGCAGACCGTCCTTCGGATAAACACCATAGAAATTTTCCCCTGTTTGTCATGATTGATTGCTCGAGTGTTGTGTGGCTTAGGTTTATTATTGCTTTAGGCAATTATGGAAATAAAACTGCCTTGTCATTGGAAAGTTCTGGACTTCTTGCTGTTGTCAGAAATGGAAATCTATGTGCACTTTCTTTTTAAAAAAACAAAATGAAATATTTTTTTAAACTATTATTTCAGCCTTGATGGTGTTTATTTGTCAAGAGTCTTAAACAACCCAGGATCCATTGCTAGCTGTTAAGCTGTTTCATGCCAACTGGGTCTACCTTTGCCTGCACACCTTTATGTACTTCAGGAATTCAGGCTCTCAGCTGTGTCTTAAAAATACCTTGGGCTTCACAGGTTGTGGAAGAAAAGGGCCATCCACCTCCCCAGTCCCAGAGGTGAGGCTCTGAGCCTGGAAGGCAGAATCTAAGTGTGTAATTGGTCAACTTAACAAAGCACAGCAGCAGGCTTTTTATTTGTGTCCTAGCAAGTTTCCCTGCCGTGGGACTGTGAGTGCACTTAAGGCTAGCAGAAAGGCAGGCGTGTTTGGGTGAGCTGATTTGCCCTCTGGAAACGCTCATTGCTCTCCACAGACCAGTTACATTGCTGTAAATAGGTGAGGTGTTTTCAAAAGGTGCTAAGTGTAATTTTGCCCCTTGCCCCTTTTCCTGTCCTGACAAACACCCTGCTGCTCTGTTCATATAATTCCTGGCATTGTATGGCTTCAGGGAATATCCTGGGGTACAGTGTGGCCCACAGCAAACATGGGACTGAAGACAGAAGTGAAACAAGATGACTGCAGGATCCCAAATCTACTCCCAGATCATGCTGAGTGGTGAAAATCCTTCTTAAAGATTAGCAACAGGAGATGCAGCTGAGAAATTACCCTCTTAAAGGTGAGCCAAAGAGTCTGTTGCATAGCAATAAATTGTCTGTGTCTGTAATACCACCAAAATAAGGGATACTAGTGGCTCAGGAGTGATTTCATGCCTGTTTCACAGGCTTGGTGCTTGACCTATTGAGTATATTTTCATGTCTGGATCTCAGTAGTTTCCCTCCACTTTGTCTGCAAGTTGAGCACTGTCACTTACTGAGCAGCATGTGCGGGCCGGAATCAGCAGGCTTATTCAGCCAAGGTTTGCATGTGTTTCTGGACTGTAATAACAACCAGGAGGCGCTTCCTAGAGCTTTCAGCAGGCTCTCAGGGCAGCTGTCGGATTCCCTACAGCTACCATGAGACGTGATAAATGGGCCCTGCTCACCTTGTCACTTCTGTAGGGAATACCTTGCTTCCAATGAGTTGGGAGGAAAGTCCGCATGTGGGTGTCCTTATGGACCCCCACTGTGACTCCTTCATAGGACCAAGGTTGCCCCCAACCCTGTACTGAAGGAAATGCTAGTTTTGAACGTAACTATATCTGGGTCTTGTCCTGTCTTTCAAATCTCACAGGTCCGTATAAACCTTCAGGAGACCATTTAGGTGCCATAAATGGCAAGCTTGATGGCTCGGGCTGCATTTCATCTTGCCTGACTTCAGCTGCAGAAGGCTCCAGGCACGCTTGGGTTAAGCTAGTTCTCTAGTCGCTGGAGTGAGATGGTCATCTGCAGAGGCTGACTCATCTCTTCCCCTTTAGGATGGTCTGGCACGAACAGCCCTTGGGAGATGCTGTTCCTTCTCTACTGACTGTACAAGGAGGCTGGACACCTAGATTTTAAACAGCTAACGGTAATATGAAGGCAGGGACCCTTCTGCGACCAGCTTTGGTTGTTGCGTCCTTGTTTCTAAGCTCTTACAAATGGAAGGCAGCGGGGGGGACCTCTCCTCCAAAAATGGTCTCCCACCTCCTTCCCCCACTCCCAAAGGTGGCTCCAGTTCTGCGCTGGGACCACAGATCCCAACAGTAGCAGTGAGTGGAAATATTTTGCAGGCTGGCATGAAGACTAGCGCAGTGACTGCCTTCCAGTTACAGATTGCTCACGGTCCACAGCGGAAGCAGCTTTGCCAGCTGAAGCAATTTCACTGGAAACCTCACAGTCCGTCTGCGTTTCTTAAGGCATGCGAGTGCTGGGGCTAAGAAACAGCATGCCTGTCTTGGCTTTAAGAGGATGTAGGGGGAATTTTCTGTCCTTCCTGGTTATGGAGGAACACTTGAAAATAACAAGAGCAACTTCAAGGCTCAGAAATGTGGAAGAAAGAGCCCAGTGTTGATTCAAAAGAAAAAGCAAATGTCTTAAGTTCATCTGTAAAACTGGTCCCCCCCAAAAAAAGCCCTTGGGAAATGTAATTCTAGTCTAAATGAGATACTTTGTGAAATTAGGGTGGCTTCACAGCATTTTTGGGTGAGAAAAGGAAATTTGGGCAGCAAGGCAAAATTCAACCAGTATCAGGAAGTCCCGGGTTTTGTTTCGAAAATTTTATAATATAAGATCAGAGCAAAATATTCAGGTTTGATTGAAATGATGCATTCAGACTGAGGATTATTTTTGACATTTTCTTCAGGGGAATTTTAAAGAAAAAGCTTTTTGCTGTTCCAAGTGGAAGCAGAAATTCCCGGTTCTCCTCTGGAGTGAAGTTGCAAGTCTCCATTTGGCTTCACCTGTTGGGGGGTGGCCGCTTGTGATCCTCTTTCTGGCTGCTATATGTCATTTGCCACACTTAAATCGTTTAAAAGCAGAAATTTTTCAACAAAGCAGGCGCCTTCCCCGCCCCCCCCCAAGCACTGATTCATGGTGGAAATTTATCTGTTAGGACAAAACATCTTGTTGGACAGCACGTCATATCAGGGTGGAATTTGACAGATGCTTTGCCCAGAGTCTCTAAAGATTAGGCATCCACGTGGGTTAGACGAGAACCAGGTCTGAGCTCCTGCCATCCAGCGCCTCTAAAGCAAAACTGCGGCATTTGTCCCCCATAATCTCCCCTCGGTGCTGTTTGACTTTGTGTAAATAAGGATTTGCTGCCCGGCGGGAGGCTTGAAAGCCAGAGTGGAGGGCATCCGTCTGCTCTGAGTCAGACCCAAATTCCAGTGCGTGCTCCCTGCCCGCTGGCCACAAAGCCGCTGGCTGTTCTGGTTTCTCTCTCCTGCTTTCGAAGAAGGTCGGTAGGACTCCGCTTCATTCCCCGGCAGAAGGACAACAGGCTTTGCAACACTGACATTTTTCTACAATAAGGAAGCGTTGTTTTCTCGCCAGCCGGGCTGCCGCGAGAGGTTTGCTCGGAAAGACTTGTCAGGAGGTGCCTCTGCTTCTCTGCCAGCTCCCCTTTGGCCTTGTGTCGCTCTTACGTCCCCCTGTTTTGAGCATGAACGGATTCCTGGCTCTGCGGCTCTCTGGATCCCAGACGGGCAGTGCAGTCCCCCTGGACACCCCTCGCTCCCCCTTTCTCTTACCTCTGGAAGAGCGAAGGGAGATGTATAGCCAAGCCCTAATGAAGAGTGTGCTGTTGCAGCAAACAGGACAGGCTGTTGCACAAGAGATCAATGAACTGCTGGCCTGGCTGAATGTCAGCCCAGCCGTGACCTCATCCTTTGCCCTTTTAAGAGCAATGGACCGTGGCACCTTAATTCATTTGTGGCTGCTTTTTTTTTTTTTTTTGCTTTTTTTTTTTTCCCTCCTGCTCAGATACAGATGCTTTCAAAAGTAGGTTTGGAGCGAGGTTTCGATCATTTAAAAGGCTAATGCTGTTCTTCCAAACCCTCCAAAGGGATTTGAGGTGCTTGGATTTGGGTTTCGCATCCTGACAACAATAAGATCATCATCGTGATTGAAGGGGAAACGGCCCGTGCTGGTCATCCTACAGGATAGCTTTCGCAGTGTATCTCCAGAGCTCTGTCTGGATGAGTTTTAAATTACCTACCTGATGGCGTTCCTCTTCCTTCTCTTGGCGAGTTGTTCTGTGTTCTAAAATAAGCTTCACAAGCAATGCCATTTCTCACAGCATGAAGGCTTCCCATTGTGAGGATCCATTATTTGTGCAGCCTAATGAAGTGAGATAGACGTGGTAAGCGTCAGCATCCTTTCTTCCCAAGGGCCAGCTTCTGCGGAAAAACAAAAGTGCATGAAACTCTCTCTTTGGGACCCCAGGGCCAGCAAAGGGATTTAGCAACTTGGATATGATATTTGGATCTGCTTAACATTCACGCGCTCCTACATGTCACGAGCTGCGGGCATTTATCCAGTTGAAGTGGCAAAGCAGCTTGACAAGTTCTTGGGACATGTCGTTTGGGCCTCCGGGGTGGAAGAGAAATGCTGTTAATATGCCCCTTTGGTGCGTTTTTTTCCCTGGCAGCTTTGCAAAGGCGTCTTTGAACTCTTATGTGGAGCCAGATTTATTTTCTCAGCACGATCTAGCCACCTTTTGGCTGTGCGTCGAAATACGCTTTAGAAATCAGCAACAGACAGAATGTAACACCAGGAAACTGCGTTGGTTTGATCCCTCTTGCACTAGAGGTTTTCTTGTCTCTTGCGACCAAAAAAATAGCCCCCTCATTAAGAAGAGAAAGGGAATGCTTCACCACGAGGTCCAGACTGATAGAAACCCCTTACGGAGAAGTCAGACAGTGGCCAGCAAGCCTGGGCGTGAGCAAGCACTGGGGCTAGGTGCCTTTCATCTGTTTTCTCTCTCCCTATTTATAGAACATGGGAGAAGCGCTTGGGAGCCGTGTCCGGCTGCTGCCGTGTCTCTGCCTGGCTGCTAATGCAGCATTCGCACGGCTGAAGCGAAGTCAGGGTTTGATTTCGGTAGGAACAGAGCGAGTCTGCAAAGCCACCGAGAAAGGAGAGGGCCCTGAAGTCTGAGAGCACTTTTTAATTGCACGCTGGCTTTGCTATAGCAACCAAAAATATGTTTATTGACAGGGTGGCGTGGCTTCAGTTATATTCTTGGAGAGCATTCCCTGACGGCCCCGTCCGACATTAACTCTCAAGAGGCGTGCTAGCAGTGAAGCTTGCCACATGTGGTATTGTCTCGATAGGAACGGTGTTTGTACAGTCATTCATGAGTGACAATTAAATGCGATAGTGAGTTGGAAACATGGGGTCTGAGCCCTTCAAGTGGATGCTCAGGAGGTGAGCTAGATGTTGTGGGACCAAAGCTTTGAAATACTGTTAGGGTTTTGGTTTC
>VYZV01037693.1:30741-73033 GCA_013401275.1 Pandion haliaetus | reverse complement strand
GCTCTCCGTCTGCGCCTGCCCCCTCACCCCCGCTGCCCCCCCGGCATCACCCTCCCGCTCCCCGTCCCGGGCTGCGAGCACCCGGGGGCAAAGGCGGCCTCCGCTCCGGATCCGCGCAGCACCCAGCGGGCCAGGAGCAGCGCCGGGAGGAGCCCGGCACCGGCAAGGAAAGGTGCACGTCTCCACGGGTCCACGCTGTTTTTCTTGCAGCGGGGCAGGGGAAGCAGGGATCCACGCAGAGCCAGGGGGGGACGTGGCCGGCACTGCCGCGTCCCTGGGGACGGGGCAATGTCCCGCTGGAAAAGGCATAACCTTTAAATACGCCGTGGCGGTGGCACCTCCGCCTGGCTCGTGGCCAGCAGCTTTGGCTGTTGGTGCCGTGGAAGTTGCTTTTCCATATACAGTAACCGGCGAGCCTCTTGCCCGGCGTTGGTGAAAAATCACTGATTAAATTAAAGGAGGCAACTCCCGGATCTCGGTTAGCAGCCCAGCACCAGGGAGCGGGAGCACGGGAATGGGGCTCAGCTCCGGGCGTACTCCACACGCGGCGCTTGGCCTCAAAGTCCCCGCAAGCAGATGGAGCCACGGGCGATGGTTGTACAAAGCGTACGAAGCACTTGGGCTCGTCCCGCACCCCGGCCTGCACACGCGTGTTTCCCCGCCAGCGTTAATCCCACCCAGCGTGGAGCAGGCGCCTGGGAGCTTTGGGCCTCTCCTGCGGGCAAGCGAGAGGCCGGTGTGGCTCCTCCGCAGGGTCAGATCACGCCGAGGGTCTTCAAAGGTTCCTCCAGCCGGGGTAGGCCCCGGTGCCCCGCTCGGTGGCTGTCACCGCAGGGCTGGGTATCGCCCGGGGCCGATCCGCAGGGTCTGCCTTGCGGTGCCTCGGATCCGTGGGCGCCTGCAACCTTCAGGCCCTTCAGCAGCACGTTTTGGGGCTGTGATGGTAACACAGGCTGTGAAATCAGGGCAGAGGGAGGTAATCGATACCTGGCTCGTGCAGAAGAGAGCCGGAGCGTGCCAGGAACTGGGAGCAGTCCCCGGGAACAGCAGGCACGCAATTCCCCTCGGGCTGGCAGCCACCCTGACGCGGGGCTCTCCCCGTCTCTGTCCCCTTGGGTGCTGTCCTGCACGTCCTCTCCTGCAAGGGAACGGAGTGTCATCTTCACTGGGTGCTGTGCCCGAGCTGCCGGGTCCTGCTGCCTCCGAGGCCCTGTGCCAGATGGAGCTGGGGGCGAGGAAACCTCTAAGTGCTTTTCCCCACCCGGTGGGGCAGTTAACACCCTGGGTAATGGACCGTGAGCATCTGGCCTGAGGGACCCACGTGTGAAATGCGAGGAAGGAGTCAAAGGCATCAGCATCATCGCTCGAGATCCCGCTGGGCTGAGGAGAGTGGACTGCGGGAGGTGGCTGGTCCCCAAGGCAGGGAGAGACGGGGCTGCCCGAGCTGGCCCGGAGAGGACGGGGTGCGATGCGTGGGGGTGCCCTGTGTTGGGGAGGGGAAGCAGGAGAGGGTGAAGGCGAGTTTCATCCCAACCCATCCCTGAGCTGCTAAGCTGCCGGTCCTGGTGGGATGGGAGGGCTGCGAGTGGACCCCACGCCGGAGCATCACCCGGGCGAGCCGTTGGCATCCGCTCCCTTGGGAAGCAGAAGCCAGGTTGGGAGAGCTGAGGGGGCCGAGGGTGTGAACAATCAAAAGGGCAATGAAAATCCAGGCAGCAGCAAAAGGGGAAAAAACCCTGCAGTTCTCAGCAAAAGGGTTTGACTTTTTGGAGCAGCTGGGAAATCCTCAAGGTCTGGTGATCCAAGGTCCCAGATCCTCCGAGGAGGGACGGGTTTGGGTGCAGAGCCGTGGCTGAACCCCATCGGTAGTTTAAAGATTTGGCCCAGGCTGTGTAAATCACCTGCGGGAGGCTTAAATCCAGCCCAGCCAGAGCTTGCGTTATCTCCTGTCTTCTGCTGTTGATGCTAGCCAGTGTAAACTTTGCCGTACTTCAGAGGAAAGCTCTGCTTTACAAAACGCGAACCGAAGATGAATTGATGCTGTAAGCCGTACGCTCGCAACGGAGACGTGTTATGCAGCGGCATAAACAGAGCAGCACGTGGGCGCGCAGGGCTCGATGTGACCCCAGAGGTACCCAGCCCGTCCCCGCAATGGCACGTTAATCACGCATCGAGCCATCCCGTAGTCATTCCTAGGGACCAAACTGGATATTAAATTAACCCTTTCAGCTTTGCGGCTCTCCAAGGAGAGCCCTTTCTGAGGTTACTTATGTTCAAGATGGGGGGAAAAAAAAAATCCGTATAAGGCTGCATGGACATGCTGACACTTTTCTGCCTGCATCCACTTCTCCCGATGGGCAGCTTCGCTTGTGTTCTTGCGTTCCAGCCAATTATTAATCAATTTAATTGGCTCCTCTTCTCAAACAACACCATGCGCTCCGGCTTTGGGTGGCTGCCTAACATATGACACAGAATCAGGTGCTTTCTAGAAATCGAGCCTGACTTGTCTCGCTCTCCCCCCGATAACTTGGCCACCTCTTTGAAGGTGCTGACACATGCTCCCTGCAGGGTCCTTGGTTATCTCCGCAGAGCGGTTTTGCTAAATTACATGCTTGTTCCATCAAATCCCTTCTCTGACAGGCAGGGTTTGAAACCCAGAGGCTGCTTGCAAGGTGAGAGGATGGTGAATCCCCCAGACAGGAGCCGGGCAGGTGTAGGAGGGCAGGAGAAGCTGCTTGGGGCAGAGATGCTGGGCCTGAAGAAGCAGAAAGCCCAGCTCAGGTGGGAAGCCACGTTCCCGGGGCTAACGCACGGATCCTGACCGGCACGGTGTGGGTGTGCAGTGGCAAGACATGGGAGAACATTTGCTGAAGGCTAGCTGGGACAAACTGTCCCCGAATTTGCATGGGGAAAGCAAGCTCGGTGCGGGAGTGCGTCAGCCCTGCCTGGTGTTAGCTTTTCATCACCGTCTTGTGTCTTTGAGGGGGTTTGTCCTGGTTTTGGTGAGGTTTATTCTCCCTTCGTGCTCCTGCTCTGTTTCCTTCCTCCGGCTGCGCTGACGCCTGGTGCGCAGCTTCTCCGCCCCGTCCCTCCTGGGCTCTGCACTCCTGCCTTGCTCTCGCTGGGTTTTTTTGCCCCGTTCCCACTCATTTTCCATGAATTTCACTTTGCACTCCTGTTGCCTTTCCAAGCCAGCTCTCAGCCTCTCTGCTGCCTTTCACTCCCATCCCCGCACAGCCTGTCCCTGCCTCTTACCGTCATTAACTCCTCGAAGGGCTTAAGCATCACTTCCATTAGCTGTGCTCCCTTCAGCCTCCAAACCATGGCTTTCTCTGTCTACACCAGAAAATCACACCTGGGCATCAACGGTGCATTTTCGAAGCAGCTACGTTGAAAAGATGTTACGTACGAAAAGCCCCGTGGAGGGTTTTGCTTTGAACTGGTGTATCTATCTGCAGCATCCGGCACGTGGATCGGCTTCTGCGCACGGAGGCAGCCGGGAAGTCGTCTGGATCAGCTTAGACCTCGAGGACCAAGTGTGAAGATTAGTTGTGTTGCCTCACTCTTTCCAAAGGTGAAGAGCAAGACGTTTCTGAAACAACATCTGAGAAGGTGTTTGCGCCGCTGCCGACTTTTCTCCCCAAAGCGCAGCTCCCCTTTTTGCTCTGTAAGGAAGATCTGCGAGCCAGGGGAAAGCTCGCTCACTCTGCGAGGGTGGAGAGCTGCTTTCGGAGGTGCTAGTGCTTTCCAAGTCCACCCTCTTGCATCCTAAAGGCAATTCCCTGCAGAAAGAGATTCCGGAGAGTGGGGATGGAGGTGAAGGAGAGCAGAAAAAGAAGCCTTTGGGCTCGGCCAGGGGGTCCTGTGCCAGCAGAAGGGATGTCAGGGGACGCAGTTGGTCACCTGCAGTGATCTTTTTCGAGACTGGTCGCTTCTCCCGCTGATGCGAAAACTCCTTCAGCACCGAGGAGTTTCAAGGACTGGATCCTGCGCCGCCTCCTTAGATGTTTGCTGAGCAGAGGAGGTGTAATGTTTGAACGTCCCATTGCGTTTGCTCCGATGCTTTTTCAGCTCCACGGCCCAGAGCCAGGTTCCCATTATGGGCCCGCTCCCAAATTATCCCCCGGCAGCCAGAGCTGCAGGGTTTCTCCTCGGTCCGAGCCGAGCTCCAAACCGCAGCCCCGGCGCGCAGACACATCCGCGGCCGCCGGTCTCTGCCAAATCGCCGCCGCCCAGGAATTATCCCATCGTTGATGAGACGACCCATTTTAGCGAGCCGCCACGGGCTCTGTACGTCGTGCCCTCGCTCTGTGTGTGGCTGAACAGCACCTCGGCTTTGCTGTTGTTCCTCTTTCCCTGTGAAAGCCCAGGAGTGACCGCTCACTCTCCGCAGTCAGAGGCTCCAAGCCATGGGCTTCCCTTGCTGGGGAAAGGAGTTGTCGTGCCGTGAGCCCCTGGCATAGCCTTGGAGACAAGTTCTCCGCTGCTGGTAAATTGGCGGCAGCCAAGCACCACCCGCTCCTCCTCGCCTCTCCAGTATCTCCCCTTCAGCCCGAGCATCACGGCCTCCTCGCAGCTCTCCTGGGGCTTTTTTATGGGGTGCTTGAGGCTGCAGGTGTGAAAAGTCAAGTAAAAAGTACATCAGCTTTGCTTCAAAGCAAAACCACGTCTCCAGCCAGCTCTTCAGCGCCGTGTTCTTGCATCCTCCCTTGGATGCCGCTAGCCTCACCGCGCTCTTCCCGAAACGAAGCCGGCTTGGTAGCGTCTCACCAATGGCTTGGTGGCATCTCACCTGCTTCTGCCCACTTTCACGAGCACCAGTCTCCTCTTGTCACCTCCCCGTGTCTCCCAGGGTGCCAGCACGGGGCCCGCGATGGTCCTGCCGTGGCCCCGGGGCTGCTGCGCTGCCGGGGGAGGCTTCCCCGTGTGCCAGCTCTGGAGCAGGAGACCATGATAAACCCCAGCACTTATCAGGGCAGGGACAGATGCATTTTTGTGGCCCTTTGGCCACATCGGGGACATTTAGCAAAGCCTGATGCTCTGTTAGCAGGAGTGACGGGTACGCTCTGGCTGCCTCCCTGCCCCATTCAGACCGGCAGGATTTTCAGCACCTCCAAAGTGCTTCATTACTTAGAAAGCCTTTGCCCCCCCCCCCCCGACTCCCATTTCCCATTCCTGGCTATTTGCCAGCTTAGCCTCAGCCCTGCCTGCTGTCCCCGTTGCTGGAAATACCCGTCTACAGACCTTGCACGATGGCAAAGCTTTTGCTACCCCTTATGGAAAAATATAAGCAGTCTCTCTGATTATTTTTTTNTGTCTCCTTCAGCCTGGCTGGGTGGAGAGAGACGATGAGAGGCAGTACTTTTCCCCAGCGAGGAGAAAGCCTTTGCCGTGTTTGATGGAGCTGTCAGGCAAGCCTCCAGCACCAGCAGACCTCCACCCAGCCTAGCATTAGCGTGTAATTTGGGCTTCGCATCTCCCAGTCTCTGGTGCAGGGAGATGTGGTAATTGGATAAGAGGGGTTTAATTGCCCACACTGCCATGCTGCGGCTGTTCCTCCTTTCCTTGCCCTTGCAAGGAGGAAAAATCGGGCCAAATGATTCGATCTCCGTGTTGATGCCGTGCCAGCAGACAGAAGGGGCAGGGGTGGTTTCACGGTGGGGGGTTGCTTCGTCCCCCTGCGTGCTGAAGAGCTGCCGGGGGGGAAGGACTGCTTGTGAGGATGGAAGAGTCAGCGGTGCCCGCTGGTGCCCCGTGTCCCTGTGCTGGGAACATGAATTCCCAGGCGCAGGCATGGCAGGAAGGTGCTGTGTCTGCCCGGGGTGGGCCGGTCCTTGGGACATCTGCTCAGCTTATGCTCCCCCTGCTCCTAATGCTGCCGGGTGCCTTTCCAGGGCTGGTTTTGCTGCACCACATGGCTGGCGTAAGGAGGACCTCCCGGTTTGCCATGCCCCGTGTTGCTCCGACTTTGGCGTTCTGATGAATTTCAGGAGCTTTGGTGCCAACGGCTTTCCCGTCTCTGTGCAGTGTGCCTGGGTCAGGTTAAACAAACAGGGCTGAAATTCATGAGACCCATCCAGGCAGTTATACCGTCAGTGCTGGTGATATAGAGGGAGAGCCTGGCCCGGCACCGGCTTGCCCCCACGTTGAGCTCGCTGTTGGAAAGTGGTTGGCTGGAGGCCGCCAAGGGGATCGGCGTAAAACTTAAGCACGTGCGTAAATCTTTGCAGGATCAAGGCCAGAAAATGCAATTTATCAACCCTGACCGTGCAGGAAAGTGAATTCCACGTGTGACGATCTGCCTTTCGCCTGCAGCTCTGGGTGCGTTCGCAGGGTGCGGCTCTGCCTGGACTTTGCCTGCTGCCGTCCGCGGAGCACGGTGAAACTCCTGTGGTCTTGGCTGCCTCCAGCGGAGCCCGACCACCTCTTGCTGCTGCTTTTGGGGTTCCCAAGCTGCCATATCCACGCAACCTGGAAGGAGGTTTCTGACAGCAGCAGTGCAGGAAAGGTTGCTGTGCTCCGGCAAGGCGGGAGATTGGGTTAGCTAGCCTCAGGGGGGGCCATCGGTGCTTTTTATTGCTGTTGGGCTGCATTTAATTGACATGACGGGCGTTTTGCTGCTGATGAGCAGGCAGCTTTGGGCAGAGGTGCCTGGTGCGCTGCTCACGGAGCTGGGCAGAGACCTCTTCCTCCTCCTGGGGCATCCCGGCGCGCGGTGGGTTTCGGTCCTCAACGTAAATGTTTGCAAAGAGCATGCAAAAAAGCATCTAGCCTTTTCTCAGGGCTGCAGAGAGGTGGTTTTGAAATGCCCAATGTCTGCGAGCTCTAGGAACGTTTTAGTCTGCGTAGGAGCGGTGAGGTGCGAGCTGTCAGCCCGGGTGGGCTCCTGCCCGTCCTCACGTGCTTTTCCCGCGTTGCACTCGGGTTAAAGCAAGGCGGAGGACAGCCTGCACAGGGCTGCGCCGTCGTCCAAGGGGGGAGAAAAGAGGGCTTGTAACAATCTTGGTCAAGGCATACACCTGGGCAACCGTGACCCTTTCCCAGTCTGCTTCACCCTCACCTTTTGCCACCAAGATCTGGCAATTTGCTGCTTTATTGTAGTCTTCTCTGGTCATCATAGGGCAGCCCCGGCCAGCACGCAGCAGCGACCCAGCCTGTCTGGGCGCCTTTGAAGACACTTTTCCCAACCCTGCAATAACCTGGTCCTCCTGGGGCTAGGTTTGCAGCATCGCTGCTGGGATGTCTTCTCGTGGTGCCCACACGGGCGCTCTCCCGGGAGGCTGGGGCAGGTCTTTGCTCCATCCCTGCTGCCTCAATCAGCTGATGTTTTTCTGCGGTTTGATCTGACAACCATAACTGGGTTTGTTGTGGTTTTTTTTACAGCATTGACCGTAAGATTCATCACCAGGAGATTCATTGGAGACTACGACCCAACCCTAGGTAGGTAAAGTCCTTTTTGTTGTTGCTTTCGCTCCTGCCGCTGGCTCAGCCTGTAGACTCTGGTGCACGCAGCGCCGCTCCCGGCAGAGCTGACTCTGCTCCCAAACTCACTGTGTTTGCTCCTCTTCCTCCTCGACCAGGCTGGCAGCGGTCAGAGCCACCAGCCATCAAGGCACCTCCCTGGCCCTTGCATCCCTTTTTCCTTTTCTGTTGTTCTGTTAAGGCAAAATCTCTTGGGGCGAGCCATCGGCATTGCACAAGGAAGCACAGCGGGTTTAGTCATCCTCGAGCAATTTGCAGGGAGGTGGCTTTTAAGGGGAAGGAGGTATCTAAGCCACTGGAGCAGTGGCTAGCGCTTTCCTGTCTTCCAGGTTTGGGGTTTTTTTTGCATTTGGGTTTGAGGTCTTTTTGGGCACTGAAGTCACATCCCTGCTGAAGTAGCCCAGAAATGACCGGTCGCTGGCTGTGCACCCTTCTGCCTAACTCCTGCTGTCGCCCACCGGGCTGGGAAATTTGGGAAGTCTCTGTGTTGCTCTAACCCAGCTGGTTCACAGGGGACCCAAGGGAGAAGGCTTGGTTTGGAAAACAACCCCGCCATTGCCCCATCTGTCCTTTACATCCCCGCTCCTTGTTATGGTGAGCGATGCTTTTTTTCCCCCGGAGTACAATTTGTTTTTCCTCTCTGCCTGCTGCTGCTTCCTCACGTTGGGCTCGCTCCATATGATGTGATAAAACACAGAGACCATACAGTGAGCGTACCTGGTGCTTCCCCATGTCGGAGGAGGAGGAAGGTGCCTGGTTTATCCCGTGGATGGCCAAGCCAAGCGGGTTTCTGCCCTGTCGTGCACGGCACCAAGCCCGGCGTGACCGAGGTCTTCCATCCGCACAGAGCCAGGCGTCCCATCGAGCATGCTGCACCCAGAGCGGTTGCTAAGCAGAGTGCCGGCTGGTTTTATTGCCTGATATTAGTGAAGCTCGAAGCGTTTTTTTGTGCTGAAGAGCTGCCCAGATGCACGCCTCGCAGCTGCTTTTATTGCTTGGTTAGAAAGGAGCTGCTCCCCTGCTGCTTCGGAGCAGGAGTTCAGTGCCGGCTGGGCAAAGGGCTGGGTTAGGAGCATGAGCAGGGTCTCAAACCAAAACCCAGCTTTTCATACCCTCCTGCTGAGCCCCTCTTCCTTTGCAGAAGCATCGCTCCATGACTCCTTTTTGCTCCAACGCTTCGGTCACCGTTGCCCTTTTATTTCCAGCAAGGTGAAAGCCGGCCGAGTGCTGGCTGGGGGTCTCCGCTGCCCTTCGGAGACGCTGGGCTTGACACCGTGGGTGCAGGGCTGCTCTTCCCAGGCGTGGGGAGACAGGCTGAGGACCAGTTCAAGATGTGGACTCGAAACAGAGGCCATGTGGGCTGTAGGTTGCAGCAGGTGAAAATCGACTTCTCCGGCATGGCTTGCATCGAGGCCACCTGGGTTGTCATTTGCTACCCGGGAGCTTCTCTCACACACACTTTTCTGTCTGTCCTTCTCCAGAAATGATCTACAGACACATGGCCGTCATCGACGGGGAGATGGTGCACTTTGAGATCCTCGATACGGCAGGACAGGTGAGGTCACACCATTTCATATCTGGCTGACCCTGGAAAATACCATCGGGACAGCATGGCTTGCCGTTGAAGGCAGTCCCTGCTCTTCCACCAGCTTTAATCTGTTGTATCCGAAATGTTGAGCAAGATGTCTTAATCTCGGAAAAAAGGTGTTCTGGAGAATTTATGTCTCTCTAACAGCAATTACAGTGTGGCCTCAGCTAAATATTTCCCCATTCCCCTTACTGGTGTGCGGCACAGCTCTGCTCCCTGTGTTGGTGGAGCATCTTGCTGGCAGGGAGACAGCACAAGGGAGCAGGAGGGTGCTGGGTCGAAGGAGCCACCAAGCACCAGGACTTGTCCACGTCAGGACGGGGCTGATTGCTGTCTCCATCTCTCATTTTGCCCAACCCATGAAATTCCTGCCCTGGGCTACCTGCGTTGCTTTGCAAATCGCTGCTGTGTGCAAGCCCAGGCCAAAAACCTTTGGGGAGATGGTGACAGCCCCCCCTTGGAAGGTTTTCTAGGTTGCAACCAGCGGCATTGGTACTTAGGAGATGCTGGGGCTTCTGGTGTTAATACGAGCTTGTCTGCCCTGGCAGGAGGAGGATTCCCTGCAGATAGAGGAGAAGATCAAATGGGGCGATGGCTTCGCTGTGGTCTACTCGGTGACGGACAGGTGCAGCTTCGACGAGGTCATGCGGCTGTGTTTCCTCATCAACCACATCCACTCGAGCCCCAAGCGGAGCAGCGGGAGCGAGCAGCCCCCCGTGGTCATCGTGGGCAACAAGAAGGACTTGCAGTTCGACAGGATGGTGTCCACGGAGGACGGTGAAAACCTCTCCAAAGCCTTGAAGCTTCCTTTCTACGAGATCTCCACCCGGGACAGCTATGAAGAGACCGTGGCGGTGTTCAACACCCTCTACCAGGAGCTCATGAGACAGGGGCATTTCTCCCCGGGCTCCTTCAAGAGGAGGACAGTGTCGAAGCTGATGGAGAAGATCCCCAAGATGCAAGCCAGCTCCACCTTGAACTCAGCCGGCCGGAGCCTCAGCTTTAACTCCTTCAGGGACTACATCCCCGAGTGAGCGTCCCCGGTGCGGAGGCGAGAGCGACGGCCAAGCCGGGACTGAGGGACAGGTTATCCTGCTGCCAGGGCGCCCGCTGCTTCAGCCTCAGGGTCGAGGGGCAGCTCGTGGGGCTGCGCTGGCTCCCAGGAGGGGAAGGTTAAGAGGTGGGGAGGGTGGGATTGGGGTACAACAGCCTTTTAAAGCCCGTAGGTTCTTACAAACGGGCTTTGTGTCAGCAGGGAAGATGTTCTTCGTCCGTCTTGCCCCTTTGCTCCCTCTTCCTCCTCCCACACAGCTGAAGTCATTGGCGGAGGTGGTTTGTGGTGACTTCAGTGGTGTTGGGTCAACCCTTGGAGGCTCAGAAGCGTTTCAGCGGGGATCAGACCCAGCACAGAAATGTCCGTATGGGTTTTCCCACTCCCCTAAGAAAGCTTGCTGGGTCCATCTGTGCCCCGAAGTGTGCACCCACAACGCCGGGGTGACCCCGAGGGTCGCGCTGGCTCCTGGGCTGTCGTCAGCCGTCCCTGTCTGGGGAAAACGGCTGTTGCTTCTGCTGCTCAGTGTTGCTGGTGGGTAAAATCCCCCGGCTGCTCAGAACCTTTCCAGCCTGGCCGGCCGCTGGCCACATCTCCCCCGGGTGCCCCCAGACCCACCCACCGCACGGGTGGGTGGGTGGGTGGTGGAGGCCAGCCGGTTTGCCCATCTGCAGCCACCAGCGTCCGTCTGTCGGAGCCCAGGGCTGCATTTCCATCCTGGTTTTCCCCTGGGTTTGTGACCTGAAGCCATGCGGAGGGGCAGACCCCTGCATGCCCCCCCCCCGCGGAGGAGCTGCAGGGCCCCAGCTCTGCTGGAGCCCTTCTCCCTCCCTGGCTGCTCACAGGCTGGCACCAAGGGCATGTTTAAAACCAAAACAGAGATCTGTTTACAGTGAAGGGGGGAAAAAGCCCGTTAATTCCTGGCTTTTCTAAAAAACCATTTTTTTAAGTTTCGGGCTCCTTGGCACACTCTCCTTTAATAACTCTGTAAATAAAATCCTGGGCAAAGGGCAGCAAAGGCGGGAGATGTTGCTGCTCCATCTCAGGCTGAAGGCACCACATCCTCCGTGCTTTCCTGGGGTTTCTGCCTTTGCTGAGACTGATTTTTGCATCGCCATCTCACTCAGGGCAGCCCGTCTCCAAGGGAAGGTGGATCGAACAGACTGCATTTCTGATGCGTGTTGAAACCTTAGGCTAAGATCACGCTTCTCCACCCTAGAGGAACAGTATTCCCAGGCAGCTTCTCCCGTTAATGCCTTTGCCCTGCGACTCAGCCGAGCATAGCGCGAGCAAAACCACTGGGTGGCAATTTGAAGCATGGATGCAACGGAGCCAATGCCGGGAGGTGCAAATGATGCTCCTAGCAGGGACCCCCTTGTCTGCTTATTAATTGCCCCACCCCCAAAGGGTAAATCGCTGTGGCCTGAGAATTTGTCTTTTTGCACAGAGACGGTGACAGCAAAGGCACGGAAAGGAGCAGGGCTTGCAGCGAGCGGCATCTTCTCCACGCAGCATCGTTTCTCTCCCTCCCTGCTGCCCGATGAGGAGCACTGCGTCGCCGTTCGAGGTGAATGTGCTGGAAGACCTGCGGTGTAACGCCCGTGTCCCCCCTGTAGCAACCTGTGCATCGTCCGCTGCTGTGTCCTGTGACAATAAAAGCCGAGTTAGCAACCGCCTGCGACGCTCTCGTGCCTGCGAGCGTGGGGACAGGGTTATTTTATCATGCTGTTTCCCTTTCAGGGAGACTGTAGCAAAGGGGTGCACGGTGGGGAATACACCCTTTAAATTCGGGCTGGGCACCTCCCTCACCTTCTGCCCGAGCCCCAGCACCACGTGCCTTCCTGGCTCCCTCCATCTCTCAGCAATGCGGAAAAGGCAGAGAGATGTGTGCCCAGGGAATGTATACAGAGGGGCTTCCTCCAGAGCATCCCAGCCTGGGGAAACCACTTATCCCACCTCCCCTCCCTGCTACAAAACCTGCACAAACACCCCTTCCCCTCTTACAGCTCCCACAGACGTTTCCTGGGGCTCCTTGCATCTAGCCAAGGGCTTTGTCTCCAAGGCTTTCATTAAATCCTCCCGTCATTCATATACCCACATCGCTCCCGTGGGGTGAAGATGAACCCTGTCGAGGGGCCGAGCCAAGACAGCAATTTGGGACTGCTCCTTTCCAGCATCTTAATTAAAACCCTGAATGCCAGCAATGGGAAATGCCGCTGGGGGCTGCCGGTTCACTCACGGCTCTGCGTACGGCGAGAGCAAAACTGGGGGCTTTAAAGCCTTGGGGAGCTGGCCAAGGGGAAGCAAGGGCTGGGGTTTTTTTGTTTGTTTTAATTTTAGGGTTTTTTATGGCATTCCCAAGCGAGCTGAATGCTGCGAGCTGGGCTTGGGGTTTTGTGGTCTGGCAGCCGGAGCCGGTGTTTGCTGCCTGGCTCTTGGGGCTGGCTGGAAAAGAACCGCTTTCAGGGGATGCTGAGCCGGCTGCCGCTGCTGCGAGCCAGGGACCCCAGTCAGCCAAGAGCCAGCCCGACCATGCAGCCGCCGGGACAGGGAGAGAAGAGCCTGGTAGCTACGAAGACGCAGCCTTCAGCCTCACTTGCTAACCCCAAACCCAGTGGCTTGGGGCCGCATTAACGGTCCAGCTCAAGAGGGATTAAAAACCCATCGGGAGGCTGAATGTATGCTCGAGCCTTTCGCCATGCCACAGGGGTTTTGGGTGTCTTCGAGCACGTCACTTCAGTCCCTGATGTCCCCAAGGGACTATACTTCCTTGCTGGCTCGAGCTCCAGGTCGGTGCAATGCTGGACGCGGCAGAAACCCACATTATTCAGCATGAATTATTTGAAATGATGAATGAGAGGACCAGCTTGCGAGCAGAGAGCACAGGCAGCTGCTGGGAACAGCATCCTTCAGTGCTGCTGGTCTCTGGGAACAGAGGAGCACTCGGCACAGCAGGGATCACTGTCCTGAATTAACCCCAGCACTTTTTTTTATAGCGCAAGGAATTCAAAAAGGTTTTCAGCCAAAAGCTCAGTGTGGTCGCTGCCCGCATTTCAGCCTGCAGCCCCCTCGCTGAGGCCAGAAGGCAGCTTGGCCTTGCTAGCCTGCTATAATTAGCAAGAAACCTCATTAATAGCAGGCTCAGTTGCTTTCAGAGAAGCACTGGTGAGCTCGTCAGGGCTGCTAATTGCTAATTAGTGAAAGCCTTTAGTGGCTCTCCTGGGGGAGGTTCCCCTCTCAGGTACAAAGTCTTGAGGGTGCCCCATCCATCGTGGGTGGGAAGAGGCTTGGTGGGGGGTGGTCCCTCTGTGGGGACACAGGGATTAAAGGTGCCCTTGGGGGTGATGCATGGGGGCACCCCCATAAATCCTAAATCCCTGTGGTGGAGGCTCTGCAGGGCTCTGGCAAGAGAAGAGGAGGAGGAAGAACAAGAGATGAGGAAGGTGGTGGAAGAAGAAGGGCTCTGCAGCTTTAGAGGCCCCGGGAGGTGGGTTAAAACCAGGCCCCTGGAGAGGAGGTGCCCAGACCTCCATTTTGCAGCCCCTTGGAGGTGCTCGGTTCTGTGGGGACGCCTGACCTGCAGCCTCCTCCTTGCTGAGAAGGGCAATGCCACTAAAATAACATTTAAGGGGATTTTGGGAGTGGAAGCCAGGAGTGTGTGGAGTGGGGGCTGTAGTTTGGCTTGCCTTGGAGACCTCCAAAAAAAACCCACCCATACTTGTGGAGGACCAGGCTTTGGGGCTGCTTAATAACCCATGTAGGAAAGAGAGCTTGATGGAGCTGGGGTATCCCGTAGTGATCCTCTGGGCAAATGTTCCTGTGTGTTGTTGGAAAATGGGGACACGTGGGTGTCCAGAAGATTGTCCTGCACCTGGGCACCAGCAGTCCTTCCAGCCCCGTGTCTGGGCTGTGATGGCTCAGCTCCACCGAGCGAAGCTGAAGAGTTTTGGTCTCATCATCCAAAAGGCATCTCCAGGGCAGTGATTTAATTTGGCGAGCATGTAGGCTGCAAATCTGCTTACCAGATTTCTGGGAAGCTTAGATGGAGCAAATGAAACAGAAATGTCCTTCCCAAAAGCTCCCTCGCCTGCCGGTCCCCACCAGCAGCTCCCTGGCATGCCAAACCTCTGTATGATCTCCCCTTAATCTGTCTGCAAACACCTTCACTGGAAAAGCAAGGTGAGCGTGTATGGTGTGGGCTGAGATCAGTATGTATAACTTTTTTTTTTTTTTCCCCCTCTACACTGCACTCGGGTTGAGCCCTCCAGAGTGAGATGGGGCAGGAACGCCTTGTGCTGATGCTCAAGTCCTTATGGTACCTACTCCTCTGCTTACCCACCCCGTGTGGTTTTGGGGAGCTTTCCCAAAAATTGAGCCAGCTATAGGGCTGGGACTCAACTCTAGCAGCCAAAGCCTTGCTCAGAAAGATAAGACCACGCTTAGGTGGGAAGGCTGATTTCACGGGAGGTATGATCACTTTAGCAAGGGGCACAGAATAAGCCTATGAGGTGGAGTGGAGCTGCTTTCTGTTTGCAGCTGCAGCCTTTATCATCAATCTTGTATTTGTTAGGGTTTTTGTTAGGCTTTTTTTTTTTTTTTTTTTTTTAAATAAAAACCAGAGGGTTTGGGCCTTTTTGAAGGCTTTACCTGGAGCAGCAGTGCGTGGATCTGGCCTTGCCACAGCCCCAAACCAGTTCCTGGGGGTGAAGGGGAGAGCGGAGCTGCTAGCAGCATTTTCCAAGCAGGTGCTGCTTTTAGACACCCAGAGTAAGTGCAACCTCTCCTCTAATGAATTGCTTTGATTTAAGCTTAGAGCAGAAAGATCGAGATTGCCCGGGTGTTGTGAAGTTTCCCGGTTTTAAGATGCCCGACCTGGGTGCCTGGGGGCTTCTGGGTCTGGGGGTGCAGGAGGGCAGGTGCCTGATAAAGGTGGTTTTCCTCGGCACGGCAGGCTCCTCTCTCCCAAATTAGCAGTTTTAGGTGGGTCTTGTGCCATGACTGTGCTGGGCACACGGGGTCAGTCCCTGCCACTTTCTCACCACCCTAGCTGTCTCCTAAATATCAGGCTTTGCCTGGGGTGAGAGGGAGGCAAGGGGTACGCGAGAGCCACTTACATCCCATCGGCACCGACCGGTGCTGGCAGCTGGAGCCTGTGACTTTCCAGCTGCTTTGGCTGGTCGCTGTGACACGTCCACAGAGAATTTTGGGAAGCTGAATACCTGCGGGGTGTTCCGTGCTGTCCCACAGCCCACCCTCTGCCTGAAAAACTGCTGCTCGACGTGCGACCATGCTTAAAGCTCAGACGGGCTGTGGCTGGACGCAAACAACTCGCATGTCGGTGCTCCGGGTTCAGGCAGACGCGATGTGGGGGTAGAGACAATAGTCCCGAGCGGTCGTTTCCAAATGCTGTTACTATTTACGTGCCCACGTTTTCAATGCGCGCCCTGCTGCTTGTTGTTTTGCCATTATAAATAGCTGTGAAGTTGCCTGGGAGTTCATGGAAATTCAAGATTGCTTTCCAGGAGAAATCTGGGGCTGAGATTTAGGGTTTTCAGGAACTATATCACCCTTTTTTCTTTTTTTTTTTTTCTTTTAAACTGTTCGATAGCTTAGCTCTAATAACAAGCAGAAGGCTCTATAAGGCACAGAGAATTTCAGCACAGCCAAAGGCTTTTGCTGGCCCTGAAAGGAAAGGCTGGGAACTGCAACGGGGAGAAAAGCAAAAGGAAAACATCCACTGCAGCGCATCAGCTCCTTGTTCCCGGGTTTCATTTTTACGGCATCTCCTCCAGATTAGGCAACAGCAGACAAACCATGGGTAGGTACCGTGGTGGAGACGAGGGCAGGAGGACGGGTACATCAGTGCCATCAAGCTTTGGGTGATCTGCTTTGGCTCATCACTATATCTCCTGGTTTGTATATATAATGGAAAAAAAAAAAAAAGGTTGTGGGTGGGTGTAGGCTTTTAAGGTAATGTAGGATCCATCCCCACAGTGAGAGCTTGGCTAGAGCCTGGGGGATGAGGCTGCTCCCCCCTAGGGAAAATCCAGGAGAGACGCCAAGTCCTGGAGGCGCTTTGCTGCTCCCACCAGTTCTTTTTTGTTCTTGGCCAACCCACACTTTTTTTTTTTTTAAATAATAATATGAAAAAAAAACCAACCCAACCCCAAACAAGCATCCCCAGTACAGGCTGGGCGTACTGCTGGGAAGCTGCGGCTGTAGTCACTGGCTCTTTGAGATTGTAGGGAAATATTGATGGTAAGGGCTGGTCCTCTCCAAGTGCAGCCCTGTGCTTCTCGCCTCTGCTCGCATACTTGGAAAATCCCTGGGGCTGTTTGTGCTCTGTTTTTCCAGCCAGCCTGAAAGGTAACGATAGGATTTTAAGCAATCTACAGGTG
This sequence comes from Pandion haliaetus, assembly GCA_013401275.1. NCBI lineage: Eukaryota > Metazoa > Chordata > Aves > Accipitriformes > Pandionidae > Pandion > Pandion haliaetus. Next base: position 56,514 of record VYZV01037693.1, on the reverse strand, counting down.
TACTGTGAAGGAAGCCTCTCTTGCAGGCCACGGATCCTAAATCCCAATGGGAATAAGCCTTAGTCCCTGTTTTCTGGGTGTTTCACCAGAAAGCTTTGATTCCCAAGCTCTACTTATTGATGCTGGTGGGTTAAAAGTATTCCCAGCCGCCCACCCCCTCCCCTCCCTGGACACCAGCAGCCAGGAGTTGCATCCCGTCCACCCCAGGAAAAGCCCCGGAGGGTTTGTAAATCAAAGCCCTTCAGAGGTGACACACATGCCCCTTGGCATCCATGGGGCTTGGAAAGCCTCATCGGCTGTGAAATGGGAAACGTGAGGTCTTCTCAGACCTGTAAGGGTTGGCTTGCTGGAAACTAGGCAAACTGCCCCAAAATGTTTTTTCTCCTGTGACCGGTCAAGGAGAAGTGGTTTTTCTTGGCGGTTTGAGGAAGACTAATGGAGGCCAAGTGGGGCTTCAAGCTGTTTGTGGGAGCCAGGTCGTGCTGTGATTTGTGATGGGCAGGAAAATTGGTAAAACCATTCCTCCACCCTCAAAAAAAAAAAAAAAAAAGGAGTTGATGGGAGGGTGGGGAGAGGGTTCAGCCCCACATCCCCCACACAGTCGCCTGTTTGCAAAGCTGGCGGGGGGCCCCTAACTTGGCAAAATATTGAGTTGCTGAAACCCCCAGTGGGATTTTTCCCTGGTGTGCAAGAAGTGATTTGAGCTGCTTTTTAAGAAAAGCCTTTTTTAAAAAAAAAAAAAAATCCCCCCGTTTCCCTGGGATCCCGCCGGGGTGCAGCCCCCCTTAGCCCATTGCACTGGCACCGCTGTGCTAATAGCAACCGCCGGACTCGCCATCCCTGGGTTTCTCCAATCCCGTCTTGAAGTGATTCATGGCCCCTCTGCCATCCCGCAGCCATGATTTAATCGTGTGCTGTGTGACAGAGCTTTGCCTTGAGCTGCTGCTGCCAAATAACCCCATCAGTCCATCCGTGTGTCCCCGCCACCCCCGGCCTGTTTTGGGGTGAGGAATGGGGAATTGCTGATCCCTGTGCAGCTTTTCTGGATTTTTACAGCTACCGCTACATCCCCATCCATCCCTCTCTACCCTGGGCCGGAGGACTAAACCCTCCTGCTGCACCAGGGACCACAGCCCCATCCCAAAGATCATTTTTCTGATCTCCTCTGCCCCATTTCTGCATGGCTTTTAGCCAGCCTGTGCTCTCGCTAGGACAGACAGTGTTATAAAACCTCATAAAAAGAGTGGCAAATCCCATGCTAATAATTCGGTTGGCTCGGGTTTATGTTGTAGCTGAACAGCTTTGAATCACCATGGGATTTTATTAACTACTTCTTGTTGTCTTTATCCAGGTCGTGGGGTGTGGTGAGCAGTGCGAGTCCCATGATCTTGCCCATAACTTCTTTGGTGGAAGAAGCACCCCTTCTTCCTTCCTTTTTAATGTTTTCCCCTTTATTTTGACTAGTTTTCAGTCTATAACCTTCATAGCTTTTTTTGGGGGGTCCCGTGGGAGTCGGGAACTCTTTCTTTGGCAATTTACACCCACTCCCGTCTCCATCACCTAGAGCTTTGCTATAACCTCTTCCAACCTGGCAGCTGGAGAGAGCATTTTCCCAGGTGATCCCCGGTCCCTGTTTGGATGGATGTCATTGTCCCCCACCTCATCGTCAAGCTTTCGGTGAAGCCCACCTCAACCTTTCTCCTTATCCTGGATCCAACCTTTTCTCTCTGCTCTGGAGCCCTGGCCAGCAGCTGGGAGATGCTTGTCCCAATATGATCAACCCATTTTCCCCTCCACCCCATACTGGATATTGCCCCAGCTGAAATTAAAAATCAATATTGGAGGTGCCTGTGGGAAAAGCCCTTCCAGGGGCTTATTTGGGCCATGGCCAAGGATTTTCCTGGTGGATTCAGCCGTCCTGAGACCCTGCCTGCTTCTGCGAGGGTGCTCTGCTTTCGGGTGCAGGCAGCACCCTTTCCTGCAGCCCTGGAGATGACCCGAGGGGGCCCCCAGCAGCTCATTTAGTGTGAGGTAGAAACAGGGAGAAAGTCCTTCAAATATAATAATAGTAGTAATAATAATTACAACAAAAAAAGCCAAAGCAGCGGAATGGGGAGGCTTAGCGCTGCCACGACTCTCGTGTGTGGATTTGCAGGTGTGTAGTAAGGGCTCAACTGCAGCCATCGCAATAACTTTGAAAAAAATCCCTTTAAAATTATTCCCATATAAATAATGCTTTTTAAAATTATGTTTTTAATTTTCTGCCTCCGTTTCTAATGTAACTACCTGAGGCTGCGTGAAGCCTGCAAGGGAGCAGGGTGGGAGGGAGCACGCCGTGTCTATCTTGGATAATGCTCTTGGGTTAGTTTGGATCAAGTTGCCTCGGCTGTAAAGGTCTCTGACGTGGCTGGGAGGAAAAACTACCCTGGGGAAAGAGGAGAAACACCTGCTGCCCAGCCCGCCAGCGGAAAAATAGTTGGGGCTTGAGTGCTCGGTCATCGACGGCAACTTTGGGGGCTGCTAAAGCATCTTTCCACCTGCCTTTAGGTAAAAGAAATGCAGCTGCGCCTTTGCTGGGAGGCAGTGGCGGGGGGATGCGACGGGTGGGCACGCTGAGCCGGGGAGAGGTGGCACCCGTCCCCGGGGGGCCATCGGCCCCGAAAGGCACCGTGGCTGCCGGGCAGGTGGGGAGGAGGCGGCGGCGGTCGGGGCAGCCTGGGATGGGGGGAGAAGCCGGTCCCAGCCCACGGGGTTGTCACCGCAGGTGGCCCCTTGCCCGGCTGGAGCACCGGGTGCCCGTTCCCCCGAGCGAGGGCTCAGCCAGCGCTGTCGGACCGTGCCCGCAGGTAATTTTCTCCCTGCTCTATGCATTAATCAAATACTTTTACAGGCAAGAGGGGAGGGCGTGTGTGGAAAACCAGTGTTGCGTTCCCCCACTCTTTCTCTACCCGCCCCTGCAATATTTTTTCTGCATGCCCCCGGCTATTTACTGCTGCTTTGCAAACCGAGAAGCAAAGCTATGCTGCTCCGCGAAGCAAAACCCCAAAGATCTGCAGAGGCTCGACCGCTGCCTCGTTTCCCGTCGGCTGCTGCCCCGTCTCCCCTCCCGCGCCTTTTTTCCACGCGTGTGCGTCCCCGCGGCCCCGGGCGGCGTCGCTGAGCGGATGCTGCCGGCTGTGCCAAGGGGTTGAACTGACACCCCGTACGGGGCTTTGGGGTTGAGCCATCGTCGCAGCCGGCACCGAGCCCAGCAGTGGGATTAGCTGTGCAGCGGCGAGCAGAAGGAGGCTGCAAGAGAGGTATCTCTTACCTTCGGATTACTGCAAGGAGAAAGGAGTTGTGGCTTTGGGTTTTTTTCTTAAAACTTTTCTTTTCTTAATATTCTTTTGGAGCAATCCAAGAAGAAGGTTGTCTTCCTTGTGCTGCTGCAGGAGGGGAGAGAAAGAGGAGTCGGAGCATCCCCCTGCGATTGCACCATGCCACTTGCCCGCCCCACCGGCCAAATCCCCGATGCTGCTTGGACCTCGGGCTTCAGGGAGATGACGGAGCCCTGGAAAGGTGCTGTCGGCTGCCTCGGCGTGGCCGTCTTCTTCGCCATGACCATCGGCATCATCTCCTGGCAGGCGCTGGAGCAGTCACCAGAGGAGTGGGTGCTGCGGGGCCGCACCGGTGGGATGCTGTGGGAGCGCCGGCGGGGCGCCCTGCTCCTGCGGGCACTGCCGGCGGGGCGGACGGTGGCAGTGATCGCGGTGGGTGGCGTGCCAGCTGCCGAGCCGCCTCCGCCACGGGACCGCTGCTGGCACGACGGCGGGCAGTTCTGCTACGCCTGGGAGGAGGATGCCGAGCTCCGGCTCTCCCTCGAGCCCCCGCCGGCTCCTGCCACCGAGTGCTACGGTGTCCGCTGGACCCCGCTGCGCCCCGACGTGATGCTAAAGGTAACGGGGACCCCCGTGCCCTTCTCTGAACCGTGGCGCTTGGGGTAAAATGAGCCAAAGCGAGGAGGTGCTGGCCTGAACGTACAATTTCCCAGCACAGTTATGGGGTCGCACCGTGGTCGGGGGCACCCCGTCTCCCAAAGCCTCCAGCAGCTGGAGGGTCCCAGATGGGAAAAGCCCCTTTGGAAGCCTCGTGCCCTGAGGCCGAGCCCCAGAACACCGAGGGGCCGTGGCTGCCGCCTCCTGGTGCCGCATTGGTAACCCCAGGGTGGGAGAACCGTGTTTATATGGAGACGGGATAAATAACAGCCTAAGACCACAATGTTGGCGAGAAACGCGAGGAGCTCGGGAAGGTCTCTCCCAACCACAGACACAATGTGGCAGCTCTCTCGGGATGGGATTAATCCATGTCCGCTGCTGCAAAAAATGATGGGGGCTTGGTTGGGTTTTTTTGTATCCTTCCCAGTTTTCTCCCTCAGTTAAATAAAAGCAGACTCTGAAAGCGAGCCTTAGGGAGGGGAAGGAAAAACCCCGTCAGACCGTGGTGTCCTGTTGTGGGGAGCCCTCGGGACAGGTGAGGGAGGGGGATGGGATCCTGCGGGGATGGGGATTTCTTCCCCTTTAGCTGTAAATCGCCTGTTGACATCATTTTGGGCCAGTGGAAGGTGTTGCCTGTGCATGGGGCTGGTTTTCCTTTGCTGCCATCAATTTGGGGCAGTTGAGAGGATGAGCAAGATAGAATAGGGTTTTTCCCACTTTTTTAAAAAAACAAAACAAAACAACCCCAAAACTGAACTATTGGAAAATATGATCCAGTGAAATTTAAGAGTTGAGAATAGGCTTTTTCCGGCCCCCCCTTTCCCAGCTGGTGTAACTAGTTCCGCTGACACCTGGTACAGCTATTCTGAGCCTCCAGGGTTTCCACTTTAATAATTCACATCTCCTCTCCCCACCCCTCAGTGAGACTTAACCTCTCTCTGCCCCCACAGCAGAAACAAGCTCAGGGCTCCAGGAGCGCTGCCCGAGCCTTGGGATCGGGGTCGGGGTGGATAAAAGTACGTTGTGTTGCGCTGGGAGGTCGTTGGGTCCCTCTCTGCCCGTCCCAGCCTCCCTCCGCAGCCCCAAATCCCCAGGCTTTCGGGGAAGCCTGTCCCCGCATGGGAAGTCACGCGGGACGCTAAGTCCTGCTGATCCCCTGCTTTGGCAGAAAGGGGAAAGTTTTAGAGGCTTTGAAGTGAAAATTGATGGTTTCTGAAAGGAGGTGGGTCAAGGAGGGGGATGTCCCCTGGGACCAGCAGCTTTTGGAGATGGCTCATCGCTCCGCTGCCCCGTCAGCCCTGTGAGAAGTGCCCCAAGTACCCAACCTGATTTAGTCTCGCTGAGGGAATTGCTTTTTATTACCAGTCCTCAGGGAAAAGGGAGTCTTTGCCCTGGGAGAGAGCAGAAAACCCACAAGTTACCCCGGGGACACTGTGGTGCTCTTGAGACGAGCACTCACGACGGGGTTAGAATCTCCCTGCATGCACGCAGGTGGGGATGGTTGTAAATTCACCCCAGAAACACTGCAGAAAGTAGCTAGGAGAAGTTTTTTGGGGTTTGTGGTTTGGTTTTTTAAAAAAAAAAAACCAGACACAAACAAACAGGTTTCTTCCAAGCTGGGTTTGTGAAAGCACTGTTGCTGCGTTTTAAAGCTGCTGCCTTGAATTTTCCGCCTCCACTGTCACTCTTGTCCTGCAGCAACGCACACCTGTGAAGCCTCTTCGCTTCAACAGTTTTCAGCATCTTTTCACCAGCAGCTCAAAAACCCGTTAATTTTTTGATAATTGTGGTTGGGTGCAGAAATGTAACCAGGTGGGGTCTCCGAGGCACGGGGTGTCGCGCGTGGGTGTTACCTCTCGGTCGCCAGCCTGCTTCATAGCAATTTTATTTAAGTACATCTATCTAAAACTGGCAGGCTTTGGGGAAGATGTCTTGTGGTTTTTTTGTTTTAGAGGAAACCATAATCTTCAAGCTATAGAGTTTTTATTCCTGTGGTGCGATTCTTATATTCCTCCACATGGCTGCGTGTTGAACGCAGATGCGTAAGGGGAAAAGGAAGAATAATTGTTGTCTTTAGCTTTAATTAGCAAATTAAGACTCTTTTTTTTTGTTCTTCAAAGTAAACAAAGGGCATAACCTGCACTTTTGACTCTTGCTATGATCTTTCTTTCTCTTCCTACTCTTACACCATTTGATAACTTTAATAAACTGCATGCTGAGAAATCAAGCAGTTAGGCAGAATTTCAGCATTTTTTTGTACCTGGAAGCCCAGCTCTTGTTCTTGTGGAGGAAAAACTTAAACCCAAGTATCTTCTACCAGGTTAGACGTGGCAAGCAAAGAGTGAGCGCCCACTGCTTTTTGCATAAAACACCTAAATCTCACAGGGTTGGGGTTTTTCTTCCTGGGAAAAGACCTGTCCCATGACTGTTCTGACAACACTGGAATAACTCGCAGGGGGTTTGCCTCTCCAAATGCAACTACTCACGCGTTCATCCTTACCTTGAGGCACTTCTCGCCATCTGATGATGCTCTTTTGGCTGCAGGATTGCTTCTCCATGGCCAACGTCTCCTGGTACGGAGGGGCGAGCGTCCGCGCCCAGCGCTGGCCGCTCAACGGTGCCGAGAGCCACGCGCAGCCCTTCGTCAGCGGCGACTTCAGCAAAAACCCCGCCGGCTATGGGCCTGTTTTGGAGAGATACTTTTTAGGCTCGACAGGTAATTGCGTCCTTCCGTGCCCAACATCATAGTGCTTTAATCCCTGTTTCTCCATCCCTCTCCTCATCTATAAAGCAACTAGTTTAAGAGCAGGGTAGATGTCTCCGAGATTAAAATATCCTACAAATGTAACACCAACTGGCAGCAGGACACAAAGGACGGATCCCACACTGCTTCATCCCTAGGGGAAAGGCCACGATATTAAACCTCAGCGCACCTAAGCTGCGTTTACAAGTCAGTGCCTGAGAGGATGGGGTTGGCCTAAGTCACACCAGGGAAATCCCATGCTCTTGGTGAATCTTTTTTTAAGCAGAGATCTGTGTCCATTGCTGCATCCTCCATCCCCACTCGAGTAGCTTCACCCTCAGCTCGTGGGTCCCTGACGCTGGTACAGGGTGCTGGATGTGGGCATGAGTTCAGTTGCTGTTGTCATTTTGTGTGGATATTTGGATTATCACGCAGAATGCCAAACTTCAGATATTCCCCCAAATTAATCAACTGATCTGCAACTGCCCTGCATTGATGAAGATGAAGCCGCAGCCTAAGCTGAGTGCAGAGCAAAAAGGCAAGAAATGGAGCAAATCCAGCCCTTGAAAGGCATTTTGGAGGTTAAAAGGGAATAAATAGCAGAAACAGAGAGCACGGTTTTGCTTGCACGGCCGGATCTGTGGCCAGGATCAATCCGGGAGGTCCTGCTACCAGCTGGGCTCTGCCCCACACGTCCCCGTCCCTGTGGCCACCAGTGCGAGGACCCAGAGGAGCCAGGCGCTTGCTGAGGCACCGTTTTCCTCTTCTCTCCCCAAAGGAGTGACGGTGACAGTGGCGCCCGATGTGCCCCTTTTCCTCTCGCTGGAGAGCGATAGGCATTTCTGCCTGGAAACGCCGGCGGGGAGAGCCGCTGTGCCCCTGCGCTACCTCCTCTGTGTCAGCCCAGACGTTGCGGCCGCCCACCGGCACGTGGGCAGCCAGCTCGTGGGGCAGGCGCGGATGCTGCCGGATACGGCCCTCCTGGGGTAAGATGCTCCTTCCCTCCCGGCTACGGGGTTGCTTTCCAAGCCCTTGTCCCGGTAGCTGCCCTGAGCATCTGTGCCGGCACAAGGTGCAAACCCCCCCGCCTTTTCCACCACGCAGGTCTCCGATCTGGCGGTATCACGGCCCAGCGGGTTCGGCTGCCAAAATAAAACGAGGTTTGAGGTCGCTGGCCAAGAGGTTGAAGCGGCATCGTCTTCAGGAGGGGGTCCTGGCCCTGGGGGAACGCAGCACCGCCATCCTCGCTGCCGCGGTACGTCCCGTCCTGCCGGCCCGTGGGCTCAAAAGGCAAACAGAGAGCTGCCATCGGCCCTGCTTTCGGCACGGTTAAATCCCTATGTGTGAAATGCAAACGCGCCCATTTTGGTGCGGTGGGGGCTGGGAACGTCCCTCCCTGAGAAGGGATGCTTGGCTTGGAGCTTCACCCCGCGCAGGCGGTGACACCAAGCAGCCAGTGCTCGGTGGCTTTGCTGCTCCTACAAAACACCTTTTTCTGCCTTTCCCTCCCCACAGGACCACGTGCCCTCAGAGCGGAGGAAGAAGAGGCACGACTCGACCCGATCCTGGGACCCTTCCCTGATCAAACCGCTGCAGCTCTCCATCACGCTGTCCCCGTATGCCAGCATCGCCTCCCCGCTCTTCCTGCGCTCGCTGCGGGACGGCGAGGCGGCGAGCTACTGGCTGAGCCTGCAGCCCCAATTCGGGGGCTGCTCGGTACGACACCCTCCTCCAACCCCTGAACCTGCCCTGCTCAACATGAAATCGAAATTAAAGCTGAATAAATACCCACAGAGGAGGACAACCTGACCCTTTTGTGTTGGGGGCAAAGCAATGTCTGGGGGAGGAGCAGCTTTCCTCCTATTTCATAAGGAAGCAGCTTTCAAATTTCCAGTTCCAAAAGATATTTTAAAAAGTTGCCAGTGTCCAGAAAATCCCCCCCGATTCCCTTTTTTGCAGTCATTTTAATGATATGCCCATTTGCCATCGGCTTGGGGATTTGGGGCGGGGGGGGGTGTTGAGAGAGGGTTTACATGTTTATGCCTTGTGCCACGATGGTGCAAATTGTGGTAGGGCAGGATGAGGGCAAAGCGGGCATCCTCCAGCCCCGCACCCTGGGGTTGGCGGGATATTTTTATGGATCTGATGGAAATTTTCATCCTCTGCCACAGGTCCCACTGCTGACCACATGGAAGGGGCGGCTTTGCGCCCGCCTGAACATCACCAGTGAGGCGGCACTGAGCTGGTACCTGGCACGTGCCCGGCGCCTCCGGCAGGCACTGGGAGCTGCATACATGGTCTTCGAGGGTGCCGAGGGCAATGCCTTCCTGGAGCAAGCTGTCCCACCTCCCGCCGAGCTGGCAGGCGACCGATACACCGGGGCGCTGGCAGCGGCGCTGGCGATGCTGGGAAATGCCACGGTCATCAGCGCCGGTGCCAGGTGGGTGCCAAGGAGAAGATGCTTCGCTGGAGCCGATGGCTGCGCAAGTGGCTTGGGAGATGGTTGAGGTGATGCTTTAAACGTGCCCTTGGGATGCTGAGACACCACTCGGGTGAACCCTGGAGTCTTGGCCAAATCCCTGTGTTGGTAATCTCTGTCAAATGACTGCAGTTTTCTGACTTTCAGGCTTGCATAGCCCACAACAGGGTTAATTTATTAATGAGCAGTTGTAACATTGAGCAGTTGTAACATGCTTCGAGACCCTTTGGTCAAAGGCACCAAAAACTATTACTTTTCTTTTTTCCCATTATTTTCATGTTTGGTAGATGCAAAGGGATTTGAAGGCTGTTTGCAAAATGACTTATTTCATGTTGTGGATGAGGCATTGATGGTAAATTGCATGAGAAGGCAACTTCAGAATAGTTCATTTTCAAAGAAAAAGCAAAGGTTCACATGCCAAGGTTGTGACGGGCTCTTACTCAGCCGTCTGCAAAGCCAGAGTGCTGGAAATCGCCCCTTTTCTAACCATTTTTTTTAGTCCAACCAGGATCATACCTTTCCTGGTGGGCAGTTTCCATAGCTGTTTCCATAGCAGAAGCGTCTCATAAACCATCACATTAGCCTTACCACCTCCTAAGATGAAAAGGTGTCCCTGGGAGACCTTTGGGGAGTCAGCAAATGGGTGGGAGGTTGAGAAGGAAACCAAACTCTAGGAGCAAGCAGACTCAGACCAACCCCCCCCCCTCCCCCCCCATGGTTAAATGACCTCCAGACTATTTTTCAAGCCAAAGCTCATCTCGAAGGTCCAGATATGTCCCTTTTTGGCCATGAGAAACACTGTGACCTGTACTGGGCTGCTTGATGACGTGATAACCTGCCCTCCCAAGTAAACCCAAGGCATAGAAATGCTACTGGGGGAAAAAAAAATAAATGGGGAAAATAATGTTTTCTTCTGGGGGATGGACAAAACTGCTGTCAGGAATGACAGCTGCTCAGTCTGAAACAGAGGAGCACAAACGAAAGCCAGGAGGAGAAACCCTCCCTGCAGGACATGTGATGCAGATAGCCCAGGGGACAAGGAGGTTGGTGCTTTGGGTTTGGGGAACCGTGTGGACCTGGGGCTGAGGGTGCCGTTGGGAGACCCCAGCTGGTGTCTCGGGTGCGTTTTTTGTGAGCATTTTGCCCTCTGAGAAGTAGCAAGAAGACAGATACAACCCAGAGCGTGCCTGTGCCACCGTCAAGGCGGGCCACCCAATTGCGGTCCTCACGAGGTTAAGCCAGGAGAAGGAAAGCTTTGACTAGGGGATTTGGGGAGGAGGAGGAGGACTGGGGTTGCCAAACTCGGCAGGGCAGGTACAGTGGGTGGGAGCGGTATTGGGGAGAACCAATTTCCTTCCAAAGGAGATGCCAAACGGTTGGAGAAACCCGTATCTGACCGCAGCGACTGCCAAGACAGCCAGGCATCGGAGAGTTTTGGCTCCTGCGAGCCATCTAAAATCATTGGGTTTGTGCTTGCTTCCCCCAGATCCAGTCATCTACCGCTCTTCGTCCAGATGAGCCCGCTGCGCTCGGACTGGAGCCACGCTGGGCTGAAGGGGGTTATTCCCTCCGTGCTGCACTACAGCCTCTTGGGCTACAACTTCTTCATCGCTGATGCAGTAGGTAGTAATTTCTTTTCTGCTTTCCCCCCCTATTTCTGGCTCTTCTGAAGAGACTTTTGCAGCAGTTGTTCAGGCGGGAGGAGCACGGGAGGTATGTTTGCACCATCTGGCTTAGGTGTGCTATGTGAAGGCTTGAAACACTTTGTTCCCAGTACCCAATTTTCTGCTGTGCTGACTTGATTGGGTTGTGTGTTACTAGGGAATTGACCGAGGAATTGAAAACAAAAAAACATGTTGTAAATGTTAATAGGCAGCCCTAGAAGCAGCCAGGTCTCTGGGGATGCCCTTCACAGAGCTCCTTAACCGCAGGCGGAGGGCAGCCTGCCGCCTCTCGCAGCTTTGCTTGAGCTAAAACCCACCCAGCAAAAGCGAGGAGGGAGCCCACAGCCGGGAAACTGCACGCCCAGGCTCCTGGCTGGGAAATAGATGTTCCTAAAACACTAGCAGCCCTGCTCCAAGTTTGCATTTCTGCTCCACAGCACAATGGATTGAGAACTCCTTAAATAAAAACATTATAGAAGTCAAGAAACAATCCTTTAATTGGGACCAAGCAGCTCATTTTTCTCCTCTTCTTGGAGGTGACTGGGTTATTGTGTCTAAAACATGCCCCAAACACACAGAGGCTGCACATGAAGTGTCAGACCCAGAGAGCGGAGCTGCAAAGGCAGTCCTGAAAGAGGGGGTTGTTGAGCAATTTTTCAATTTGGCCTCTCTTTTTAGCCAGTTTTCCTTAGAAAACAAGGCTTGGGCAGTCACAGCATGCCAGTTCCCTCCCCAAAGAGATGTAGAACCCATTGGCTTGTTTCAATCGAGCTGGACAAGAGAGCAGCTCCCCCGTGCACGGAGGGTTGTGGCATGCGGCGTTTGCTGCTGGGGCGCGTGGCCCGTCGGGTCGTGTCACCGCAGCTTGGGAGCTGCAGTAGGGCACAGGGGCCACTCAGGGTGGGAAAAGCCTCTGGCAGAAATGGGGCTTCGTGGATGGTTTGGGCGAGCCCTAGGCGTCAGGGGGGGGTTGTGCCACTTCTAGGGGAAGCTGTGCCAGATTTTCGGAGCTCCTAGGGATGCTCTAGCCCCAAGGGCTTCATATCCCTTTCCCTGTCCCATCCCATCCTCTTTTTCCTTCCCAAGCCCCTCTCTGGTGCTTCAGAGGGGAACTGGAATCCCCTTCCATTACATGGTTCTGATTAATTAGCGATACTCTGCTTCTCTGCCACTCTTCACTATGAATTTGAAGGGATCCAAATTACAGGAGTATTTTCTTGTGATGCTTCGTCTTTGCACTTCAAAGTGGCAAAGGAAAGTCCAGCGTTTTCCTGACACTTTTCTTTGCAGGAGAGAAATCCCTTTTTACAATGTTCTGCTAAAATTTAGAAACTCCTGAGACATCCCCAGCATGCCTGTCCTAAAACGGCCAGAGATGGATTGTCTGATTGACATTTGCTGGTGGTGCTCAAGGAAGAAAAATATGGGGGGGGTGGGGGGAGAATTCAGCCCCTTTTGCAATGGGGTAACGTCCTGCCCGCATGGCGAGCAGGGCGTTTGGGACTCATCCCACTGTGAGATGCCCCCGAGCAGCTTCGCTCAGCTCCTTGTCCCCGGCAGGAGGGAGCCTGGCCAGTGACGCCCCAGGGGACCCAGAGCTGTACGTGCGGTGGCTGCAGATCGTGACGTTTCTCCCCGTGATGGCCTTCAGCACGCCGCCCTGGCTCTGCTGCGATGCCTGGGTATGTACCCCCATGCCCCGCGGAGGAGGAGACGGCGTCCCTGATATGACAAACACCCCCAAAAGCCATTAAGGTCCCTACTGGGGAAAGCTGAGGCTAAAAATCCCTGTCCTGTTCTGGCTACCCACAAGATCCTGCTCTCTGCCCCAGCAACCAGATCGCTGTACGCTCTCAGCACTAGTTTTGCTGCAAAATTAATGAGAGTTTTTGTGGCTTTATGCTTCACAGCTCTGTGCAGCCACGGGACCGGTATCTGCAACACCTGTAGAAATGACAGCAGTCATCACGTGTGTCTCTCCCTCCTTTCTGCTGCTGGAGTTCTTTAACTATTTGGTCAGACTGTAATTAATATCTACAGCAGGGTGAAGCCTGCAGATTCACGTTCGAGCTATTTTTAAACAGTCGGAGGCATTTTCCCAGGGATGTCACCTTTAGGGCAATAAAAGGGGAGAGCGATCTTAAAATCGGGGGCACAGGGGGAAAAGTCATTAAACGCCTTTGCCAGCAGCAAAAGAGTTCATTGCTTTGGTTAGACATCAACACCCTGGTGGATATCACTGGCCAGCCGCTGTCCCCAGCTGTCGCATCTAAATGGGAATAAATCCACTGTATGAACCCTGTTTGCGCCTTGCTAGCTGCCATAACTTGATCAGGACATCGCAATTTGCTAATCTTTCTTCCCGAGGGGGGCGGGGTGGGGGGGAAGGTACATTTTCTTTTCTTTCTGCTTGCTTTGCTGCTTATTGGATGAAGGACTTACCATGGGTTTCTTTTTCTTCCCCCACCCTGCAGGTTCTGAATCTTACCCGGCAATGCATACGGAGGCACCGGGACTTCGTCGTGCCGCTCCTCATAAAATACAGCGAGGAATGGCTTAGTTTGGGGTACCCCATCTTCCGGCCGGCGTGGTGGCTCAGTCCCACAGATCCAACCGCTTTTACCATAGAGGATGAATTTCTCATTGGAGATGAGGTAGGAAACGCAGGGACCGAATACACTCAAAGGGTAAGCGGGGGCAAATAAGGTGCCCCCTGCGCTCGCCCATCTGCCTCTTTGCATCCTACCTGAATACAGCGCTCCTACAGAGGTTGTGTGAAACCAAAGGGCTGAGGGGACCCTGCTGGCTCCTTTGGGTTTGCAATTTAGAAAATTGTGCCTCATCCTCCCATTTTTGTAAGGAGACCTTTTATTTTGTGCAGTGGCACCACTTTATCTTTGTCCCTCCTGCTTTGTCTGGGTGCGGGATCCCAGCAGCTCAAGATTTTGGCAGTTCCTGCGTTTTTTGGGTTTTTTGTGGGGTTTTTTTTGGGTTTTTTGTTTGTTTTTTTAAAGCATAATCATACTATTGCATTCATTTTGCAGCAACGTGTTAGGCTGTCTTTACATGGGGATGCTGGTATCATGGGGACATAGTCTCCCTAAAAAAAAGTCCCAAACCCAAAAGCAAAGCTCAACAGGAGTTTGTTTCTTGTTTTAACAGAAAAGCAGCTTGTGCTGCAGTTATCTTTTCAGGCTCTGCTTGCAATCTCCAAGAGATACTGCAATATCTGATTTCCAAACTTGAGTTTCTGGCTACAGATTCTGTGGATTCAATTTATAGATTTTTTTTTTTTTTTAAAGGAAACTTCCACTGCAGGAAATTACTCTTTAAGAAGCAGCAGCAAGACATTTTAGCAGAGAGCTCAGATAACCAGGTGGGAAGGCTTTAAAACACAAATCCTTGGCACAGATGAATTTTAGAGCAGCATTGTGCAAGCACAGAGGTTGGAGGGAGCTGAGGTTTTTCTGCTGTCCCAACGTGCTGTAGAGCACACGTACGGGCAGTAACAGTGGTATTAATTATAACTGTGAGCAAGCTAAAACCTAGTTCCTTCCCCCAAACTTTCTCAAACTGAAACATCCCTGATGCTATTGAATCAGCCAGGGCAGAGATGTGGTCTGTGTTAGTGAGGTGAGATTCCCAGTAAAATACCACAAACGTGGAGAAAAAAAAAAAATGGTCGGAGCAGCTTTAGCCCTCTCTCCCAGGAGGAGCAAAGTTTTGGCTTGGCTGAAAGCTCCTAAAATACGGTAAAACGTGATGTCTGCTCCACAAACTTGTCAGGGCCAAGCACTTCTGGCAAAAACCTCGCCTGATTTCCACCCTCCCATCCCCGCAAAAGAGCCTGAGCTTGTGGCAGGAGAGCCCGGACGGGGGATGTTTTGACTTCCAAGCTGGTTTTTGGAAGCTGGAAGAATAGAAATGCACTCCAAAAGCAGCTTTGGTGCGATTTGGAGCATCATTAATAATAAACTACTGGAAAATACACAGGGGGGTTCTGTCCCAGTATGGTCTGAGGCAGGACTAAGTGCTAGGACAAACCTCCTGAGCATCATCCCTTAGCGTAAGCAGGGTGCTGACAAACTCGGCTTTGTGCTATTGCTGAAGCCCTCCCGCTTCTGAGTTCATCCCAGGATTTTTTGCAGGCAACTCTGGGCTGGGAAGACAGCCCCGCTTTGAAATCTGACTTTCAGGCTGTGGTTTGTACATTCATGACTTCCGGATCTCGTCCATCCAGATTTCTTGGCAGCACACATTCAACCTGAATCAGGCCGGACAATGTATCTGTCAAATTAGCAAGAGTGCTCAACAAGCAGTTTTTATGTCAGATTTTTGCTGACTACCAAGGGAAACAAGTATCTGCTCCCTTTGAGCAGATGGGACAGCAATGCCTTTGGGTTTCTGCAAGTGCTTTTGGGAGGCGGCGGTGTGGGACTGCAGTGGTCGGGGTGGTTTTCATCCTTGCCTAGAGGTCTTGAAACTGGATTTAACACCGCACAGCCATATTCCAGCATTGCCCATGACCAAACTTCCACTACTGCAAAAAGGAATTGGAGCTGACTGCTATAGACTCCTTCCAGCAAAGCATGCTGAAATATAATAGCAGGGAGACAAGTTTCACTAATTTCGCAAAAAAATAGTCGGGTGCTGTTTTGCGGCTGTGGTGCAGCATCGCTGCTTGTCAGTGCCATCTGCCTGGTGAAAGTGGATGCTGCAAGAGGCAGGGAAGCCAGGTCTTGCTGCCAAATATATTTATGAAGGCCAGGAGGGTCCAAAAGTGTCCCCCAAGGTCTGCCAAACACCACGATGTCTCCCTGGGACAATGCTGCCAGGCAGCTCAAGGGGCATCACTAAGGGGTGCAGGGATAAGTCCCCAGCACTTGCCCTTTGCTGTTGACCAGGACTTGCAAAACTGGGGTTTAAGAGAGACTGATCCATAAATTTCATATCCAGTTTTCCCTATTTAGCCTTTTTTTCTTCCTTTAATGGCCCTTCTAGAGTTTTAATTTTTTCCTATCATGCCCTCTTTTTTTTTTTTTTTTTTTTTTAACATCATGTGAACCCAGTTCTGCACAAATACAAATCAAAGCCTCAGTATTCAAGCAGATTTAAACTGAAGCCAAAGCAGCTAGTTTGGTGTGGGTTTGGGTTGTTTTTCTTATCAGAAAATCTTTGCTTTTTCTTGAAAAACTCTTATTTAGGGCCCTGAAAACCTCTTTCAGTTTCTGAAGTGAAATAATTTATCAGGAATAAATATTCTCAGAATGTTGGAAACTGCTTTTCCCATAAATCAAGGAAAAAAAAAAAAATCTCTAAAGTTCCTTGGAGACTGGATTACTTTGACTAAGTCATCGGGGAGGAGCAAGCAGAGCACGTTTCTCCTTATGCCTCATGGCTGAATGGGACTCACTGATTTGTGACCCAAGTGCAACTTTCTTTATGCTTTTATTTTTATATACCTTTTTAAAATGCAATTACGCATATGCCAAGGCCACCAGCTGAGATTTTCATGAACATTTAAGGGCATTGGGCAGCTAAATCCCTTGAATCTCCAAAGGAACCTTGAGTCCACAGAATGATAAATGTGAATATGTTGCTTGAGATTCTATATATCATGCTGTATATTTTGAACACAAGCTTTTGCTAGGGTTTATGTAACCTGCAACACTTAATTAGTCTGAGAGGCTGAAACACAAATCTTTCCTCTCCTGCATTGAGGAGAAAGGTGGGGAGGGAGGGTTAAGTTGCTGGAGAGAAGCCCTGGGCAGAGGGCTTCTGAAGCCCTCCTTTTTGGCAGCCTTGGAGCTAAAGCTCTTCTCCCACCCCTAGAACATGTTCATTTCTAATTGAAATACATGTTTCTGCTTGGTTTCATACCAGATTATGAAGATTATAGGAGGAAAGGGAAATTCCCAATTCTGCCAAAAATCCCCTATGCAGCATGGGGATGTCTCTTGCCCTGACTCTGTGCCGCCAATTCCCATTGCAATCCTGTAAAACCTCCTCAGAAGCTGCTTCGTGTGAGCCTGAACCCACCTGCAGCACCTGGGATTTGCTGCTCTGCCCGTGCCCACCCCATCTTGCTCAACCTAGAAGCATGAGTTTCTGAGGAAACACAGATTTCTGATGGGCTTTTTTGTTCAGGTCTTCCAAAATATGAGCTGGATGGACTCTAGGAGCTACTGCAGGCAGGGGTGATCCCAGTCCCAGTCAGATGAAGGCCACTGCATCATCCTCTCTCGCTGCAGTTCAGGAAGCCTCGCACTTGCCAGCTTTGGCCTCTGCTGCTTGCGTGGATGGATACTCTCGTTTGCAGCGATGAGCCAGACTCCCTGGCCTTCTCTGTGGCTCCTTGCTTGTCCCTTCAGCCTCGTGGTTTGCTTGGCACAGCTGGTGGTGTGTCCTGGCTAATCCCCCAACTGCTAAATTTTTTTTCTTTCTTTTTTTCACTGCAGGTCCTGGTTGCCCCAATAACAGAAAAAGGGCAAACGTGGAGAGATATCTACCTGCCTGGTGAAGGGCACCTATGGATGGACACCAATACTGCCCGCGTGTTTGATGGAGGCACCATCCTCAGGAATTACTCTGCCAGCCTTGCTGAGGTGCCGGTTTTTGTAAAGACCTCCTAAATTCACAGACTGCTGCAGCCTTTGGACAGCTGACCTCTTTCAGAGCAGCACTGGCCAAATGTGCTCACTCTTCCTTCGGAATATTTCAGCCTATTTGCACTTTTCCAAGAACAATCCCCCCCCCTTTTTTTTTTCCAGCAGAAATTGTTTGAATCTTTTATTATTCGCTGTTATTCTAAAATAGCGGAAATACAGCTTTGGCACAAACATACATCCATGCAGAATGCTGACATATCTTTCCAGGGTTTTCCCACTGAAATGTGTGTGTGTGAGTGTGTGTGAACATCCAGCATTTCCAGGCCCCCGGCACCATGCTCAAAGATGTGGCCTTGTCCAGAGAGTGGATTTTCCAGAACAGGAGATAAATGAACATTGGCTTATACCCAGTGGGATGCTTTGCATTTAAAGAAAAAAGTATATACAGAGAAAACTAAGTAAGATAGCTCCATTCATGGGCAGGGAGATCAGATGTGCTGAGTGCTACCTGCTTCTCTCATCTGATGCTGCATGTATGGTCCCCCAGGAGAGTCTTTGATAGCAAGAGACTGACCTGGAGGGTAATTGGAAAACTGAGTGAATTCCAGGTCTATTGGAAGCAGGCTTCTGTGGAAGAAAAGTAAAATTGATCGAGCGAAGGAGTGGCTCTAACAGAGCATGCTGTGGGCAGACAGGATGATTGTCCACCTTGGAATACAAGCTCCAGAGCTCAGCACCGAACTCCTGTGTGCCCCAGCTAGTACTTTTCACCTTTTGTTGAATTTTATGGTTTTTTTATCAATTCTTTCTTGCAGTGCAAGAGGGATCCAGTGTGACCAGCCTTCTTCCATACAGCAGAAACCGTATCGATAGGCAAAACAGATGTCCCACATGATGAATATGCATTTAGGGAGATGATTACCTACTCTGATAACCCAAGTTATGGATTAATGGGACATTAACGTGTACGTTAATGGGGCGATTTCACAGGCTAGTGTTTGGGGGCAGAGACTTCAGCTGGGATGGAATTGAAGAGCAAGTTTTGGCCTGCAGACTGTGCTACAGGCACTGCTGTAGGGCTTGGGCATATCCACCCTGCAGCGATGAATGGCATCAGCCAGCACCTTGTAACTTTGCGGAAACTGCTGCTGTACCAAGCCACAGCTCTGCTGAAAAAATGAAATGTAAGGGGTACCAGCTTCTCCCAGCACTTTCCCTGAAGAGAGCAGGAAAGCAAAACAATACAAATAAATCATTTTGAGCCACGCAAGCCTAGGGAAGTAAGAGGTGAAGAGCTAAGCTGGGGATGTGGGGAGCCACTCAGCTCCTTCCCCGCTCCACAGAGGTACACGATGGGGCCACGAGGAGCACCCAGAGGAAAATGATGGGGCCTGATGAGGGAAACCCAAGGCACAGCCAGCAGCCTAGGCCATTTCAAAATACCCATGGAGGTTTCCGAGACACGTCAAAAGGCACCAACTGAAATAAAGGAACCTCTTGCTGTTACACAAAACTTGTTTATTTGAAGGGAGGTCAAGCCCTGGAACAGGTTGCCCAGAGGGGTTCTGGAGGCTCTGTCCTTCGCAATTATCAATGCCTGACTGGATGCAGCCCTGGGCAGTCTGCTCTGGCTGCCCCTGCTTGAGGAGTGGGCTTGGACTAGATGATCTCCAGAGGTCCCTTCCCACCTCCTCAAGTCCATGATTTGTTGTGAGAAGAGACAACAGGAGCATTTCATGCCTCAGCTGTGGATTTCATTCCTCAGCAGGACCAGTAAGGCTGCCTTGATCCTGTTCGCTGCCACTGCCAGAGTCGGAGACAACCCAGGTTGCAACTGTCCCACTACCACCGGCCACGTTCCCCTCGGCAATCACACAACCACCACCTCGAGGGCCTTCCGTGTCCCCGGGCTCTTTGCGCTGCCCCAGCAGGTGTTGGTCAGGGGCGAGCGTTGCATTTCCCTTCTTGGTCGGATGCACTACTAGGCCCTGCGCCTGGCACGGCTGCGGGTCCTCCGTCGGGATCGGCTCCTTGCTGCACCCTGTTCCCTGGAGGAGTTGCGGACTCCCTGCTGACGGCGCTCTCTTCTCCCAGAGTAAGCTGGGACTTCCCGTTCGGGGCTTAGAGCTTGCCCCTCGTCCCAATCCCTCCTCCTTTGCCACTCCCGCTGTGCTTGGCCCCAAGTGCTGCGGGACCTGCGCCGGGATTGGCTCCTCCTTGAGAAGGCCAGGACATCCCGTTTGGACCTCGGAGCTTGGCCCTCATCAGGATCCCTCCTGCTCCTCCACCGCCTCCGCCGTCTCATGGAGTCATGGGCTGCAGTGGCCGGGTGCCCTGTGTGGACTTCCTGGCCTCGCCTGGGGGACCTGCTCTGTCGCCTCTCCCAGACGTGGGGACGGTCCCTGTCCCTTCTCCACCACCACTGCCTGCTGCGGTGGGCCCGTGAGTGCTCCCACCCAGCTCGGCCCCGGGTGCTGCGGGACCTGCGCTGCAATCGGCTCCTTGTTGCATGCCGTTGCCTGGAGGAATTCTGGCCTGCCTGCTGGCGGCGCTGGCTCCTCCCTGAGGAGGCTGGGATGTCCCGTTCTGGCCTTGGAGCTCGGCCCTCATCGTGAGCGGCATCCTGAGCCCTTCTCTGCTGCCGTCTCCTGCTTCTTAAGGAGTTGTAGCCCCGGGTGTGCTGAGGCCGTCTGCGGCCATCGTGGTGCCGCCTTGGGGACCTGCTTTGGCCCCTCTCTGGGGCCCTGCTGTGGCCACCACCACGGTCTCTGCTGGAAGAGCAGTGGTGCTGGTGGCCTGAGAAATGATGCCACCTCCTTTCTGCAGAGCGGCGTCGAGATCTCCCTCTGTTATCGTAGCGTGTGCTGTCGTGCACCTCATAGCTGTTGCCTCCCAGCTCGGGGAAGATGTGGTGAACAGCCCGCCCACAGTGTGCGCACAGGGCTTTTACGCGGGCCCACTCTTGTATGCAGTGAAAACAGAAACAGTGTCTGCACCAGTTCACGCAGGCCTTCTTGTTACTGGTGTCCTGGCAGATTGGGCAGTTCGAGTCCTCAGAGGCATCCAGTGGCACAGCCTGGGGCACCTGGCTGGTGCTGGCAGCAGGGGAAGAGGTGCCCTGTTTTGCCAAGTCTTCCTGCAACCCCATCTCGCACTGCAAACAAAAGAGATGGAAAGCTCATCACTTGCCCTGGAGACGGTGCAGGAAGCAGCAAAGATGCTGAAGAGGTGCCTGCTCTGCCTGGGCACTGTGCTTGTGCTGCCACAAACACCAGGGACCATCCTGGAGCAGATGAGTGACACCAGGGGCATCTCTCTGTGCTCCTGCTCTCCGGGCAGGACAGCGACTGACCTCTCCGACACGTGCAGGCAGGAATTGGGTAGGCAGGAAAGCGATTCCCAGTCTCTCAGCAAGGGCAGCACAAAGGTGGGCATGCGGCAGGTCGGGACCGGTGCCCCGGGCCCTGCCAGCGTCCCCGTCCGGCAGATTCTCTCTGCACCTTTGGCAGGGAACCTGCAGGATGGGGGTCCTTCATCCCCCCACCTGCAGACATCTGTCGCCCACGCACGAGGACAGCACCTGTGGCCCTTCAGGGCTGCCCCACACCTCAAAAGGAGTGATGTCACAGGCGTCACAGTGACTCTCTGGTGACATCACAGGGCTTTTGGGGACCACACCCAGAAGACACACGCCCTGGCCTCAGGGGTAGAAAAGTCCCATTTGGCAAGCTTACTGTGTCCAGTGCTGGGCTCCCCAGTACAAGAGAGATGTGGACATACTAGAGAGAGTCCAACACATGGCCACAAGGATGCTGAAGGGACTGGAGCAGCTCTCCTATGAGGAAAGGCTGAGAGAGCTGATCATCAAGGGAGTGTATGTGCCTCAGTCACGCACAGTCACCGACCTTCAGGTAGTTTTCCTCAAGTCTCTTAATCACCAGGCAGTCCCTGAGTAGAGTAGAGTAGAATAGAATAGAATAGATCAATTGGAAGGGACCGGCAATAATCATCTAGTCCAGCTGCCTGACCGCTTCAGGGCTGACCAAAAGTTAAAGCAGATTCTGTTGCACCAAAGGCTCCTCTACTTTTTCTTGTTTCTCGAACTTCTGGTCAAGCCTCTGCGCTTCTTAGGGCAGGACGGTGACTGACCTCTCGGACACGTGCAGGCAGGAATTGGGAAGGCAGGGAAGCGGTTCCCGGCCTCTCTGCGAGGGCAGCCCCGGCCAGTGCGCAGCAGCGTGCCCTGGGTGGCCGCAGGACGGGCAAGCACTGTCCTGGTGTGATCCGGGGCCACGGGGCTGTGACATCACAAAGGTGTCCCCACCCGCAGGGCTGTGACCTCACTGCAGTGTCCTACAATACAGACGCCACCACCCCGCAAGTCTCAGTGTGTCCGTGCCGGACTCTGCGCAATGAGCGACAGCAGTTGTCTCCTCGGCCTCGGCATCCTGCTCCTGGCTGCTGGGGCCATCCTGCTCAGCACCAGCCGACGCCAACAGGTACGGGGCCACTTAGGGCCAGGGGAACCCCTCGGGGCTGGTGGTGGCAGGGGCCCCCCCCAGACAGGTCACTGTGCTCTGTTCCTGTGCCCGCAGGGTGACAGACGGAGCCGGCGATGCTGGAGATGGTGGCAGCGAGTGACAGTGCCAGAGAAACGTAAGTCCCCTGCGGGTCTGCCCTGCGCCCTGGGGGGGTACCTGGGTAGGTCCCCGGGGCAGGACAGGGCAGGTCAGGGCCCCAGCACAGGTGGACAGTCCCTGGGGGCCTCAGTGTCCCCAGCCCCACACTTCTGGCACCCCTCCCTGTTTTGCAGGTGGCGAGCGGCGGGTGGACCACAGCTGCACGCACTGCAGCAAGGCTGCCCAGGAGCTGCAGCAACTGATGCTGTCGGCACAAAACAGGCCCAGGGCGTCACTGGGGCTGGGCTCCCCGTTCGCGCAGGACTCCAGCACCTGGCAGGCAGCATGGCAGGACCTGGGGGAGTGGGGCCGCCTGCCCTGCCGCAGCTGCAGCTTCTCTGGCTCCTCTGAGAGCCTCAGCCCTGCTGAGAGTCTGAAAGATACCCACCTGATCCCGGATGGAGGAGCCTCCGTTGAGCTGGGGTCAGACTGCTCCCTTGGACCCGTATGTGGCAGTGGAGCCTGTTCAGCCCTGAAGATGCACGTGGCCAGGAAGGGACTGGAAGTGCAGCTGGGGGCCCTGCCCATGCCAGTGCAGCTGTCCCAGCAGCGAGTGGCACGGCAGCAGGGCCGCCGTGTCCTGCCAAAGCTCATCCGGCCAGGGCAGAGCCAGCCCTTGCTGCGGTGCAGGCTGTGCCCCTCGCTGCAGGGGAAGGCGGATGCCATCGCAGACAACATAAGCCAGAAGGAAGTCCGAAGGCTGTGGGGGGATCCCAACCCCACCGAGGAGTCCCTCGCCCTGCTGGTGCCGTGCCCCCCACCGCTGCTCACTCCTCTGGACCCGCAGCTCCCCCAGGAGCACAGTGTGGGGGGGCCCCAGGCCCTGGGCCAGGCCAGCGCAGTGGGGCACCCCAGGGTAGGACAGCAGGAGCCGCACAGCCGGCATGGCTCTGAGGAGTATGTGCATGCTCCTTTGCCTGTGTGCCCCGCGTCACTGGCTGAGCAGGCCTCTCCCTGCGACCTCTCTGTGAGCAACCAGCACCTGGACTCTTCCCTCACTGCGAACGGTGGTGTCTGCTCCTTCATCCAACCACCAGCTGTGGGGAACATTGTGCATGAGAGCCTCCTTCAGCCAGACGGGCAGCTACCACAGAGCAAGGAGTTCCTGTGGCCTCTTGGTTTATCCTTGGCCCTGCCAGCCCTTCCCAAGCTGGACGACAAGGCAGTGGGACCAGCAAAAGGACCAGCAGCAGGATCAGCTTCAGTCCTGCCAAAGGAAGACATTGGCCTTCAGACCAGGTGTGAGGCCAAACTTGTGAACGCGAGCCGGCCTCATGCTGCAGCGCCCATTGTCATCTCAAAGCTGGAGCTGAGCCAGGAGGTGCGCAGCAAACTCTGGGTGCATACCGCAAGGAAATGCCTGGAGATTAAGCTGCAAAGGCTCCCTGAGGCAGTGCAGCAGTCCATGGAAATGCTGCATCAGTCACTGCCCAAACGCCTGCGGACTGGCACTGGTTCCCCATGGCCACGCCGTGCCTGTGTCCCCTTCCTCAAACCTCAGCAGTTCTTCCAGCCGGACCAGGTCTTCCAACAGCAGAGCGAGGTATCCCTCACCTGCCCAGTAGCCTCCACAACACCGCGTTCCTGCACGGGGCCCATGTACTTCTACAGCTGCGAGGCCACATACGTGTCACAGAAGCAGCACGAGACCCTGGAGCTGCGTATCCATACCAAGAGGCTGCAGCACTGCAGGGATCAGCTTGGCAGAGAGAGGCCATCAGAGCGACCAGTGCCCAGGGAGGAGGTCGGTCAGGCAGCGCTGCAGGACAGCAGCCTGCCCAGCACACCCCACGCAGCCGCAGCAGCACCCAGTACCTCCCTGGGCCCGGGCAGCTCCCCGCCAGTCTCCCTCGAGACGCTGCACTGGAGCAGGAGGCAGGTCCTGCAGGCACTGGATTCTGGCTTCCAGGACATGGCCCGTAGCCGGAGACAGCGAGATGATGTGCCGCAGAGCCCCTCTCCCGCACCACGTCTTCCCCCTCCATCGCACATAGGGAAGGGGCTTGGAAAGACAGCAGAGGGGCCGAGGGTGCCTACTGCATCAGCCACAATGAGGAGGCCTTGAAGTGGCTCTGAGAGGGACACGGGTGCAAAGATGAAAGGAAAGAAGAAAGGCCAGACCGATCGCTCTGATAGTCCAAATAAATCCTGTTTCTAGCCCCACCGTAGAAGTTGCTTGCTTTCTGTGAAGCGCCAGCTAGCTCAGAAATGGATATGCCCGCAGGCTGGAGAGGGGAGCCAGGGAAAGGGTGTCCCGTGGGCAGGGTGGTGCTGGCTGCTGCGGGTGAGACAGGCTGCTGCCCCCATCATGCCTTGTCAGTGCCACTGTGCCATGGAGGCGTGTAAGCTCCCTTGATCATATGCTCTCCCAGCACTTCTTAATAAGAGAGATGCTTCAGTCCCTTCGTCATCTTCCTCTGTGGTCCTTTCTTGGACTCTCCCCGGTATGTCCATGTCTGTCGACTGCAATTAGGTGGAGTTGTAGAAGAGAAGCGGTGCCTTTGTTCAAATTAATGAGAGACGGCCCAAGTTGCGCTTTTCAGCCATTCCTAGCGTATCTGTGAAGAAGTGTTCTTTCCAGTAAGTCCATGTCCGTCTTATTACTGGGGAGCCCAGCACTGGTCACAGTAACCCAGTATTTCCAAGGGGTAGGGGATAACCTGTGCACTGCAGCCCTGCTGCTTAGGGCCAAAGGTGTGGAGCTTTGTGGGAAACGAGTGACCTACTGCCCAGCCTGGCTCACGTTTGTGTCACTAAACACACGCCTCTGCGGGGATGAGCACCGAAGAGATCCGTCTCCATAAGCTTTGTTCAGAATCCCTGCAGAGAAACTGGCCCTTGTTAGAAATCGTTATGATGGTTATACAGTGCTGGGTGAGAAAGCCTCTCTCAGATATCCACCTTGCTGGATTCACATTTATCCAGTTTTCTTGCAGATCTCCGATCAGTTATTATTTGCTGCTGAGATAAAATGGCATGAAAGCTCTTTAGTCTTCAGCCACCAGGACACAAGTCCTGCTGGAATATTGGAATAAAGGTTGGGGGGAAGAATTCCTTACCCTGTATATTGGATTAAATGGGTAGACTTTCTTCTACAGTGCTCCCTACTTATTTACTGCTATGGAAAACAATGAAGGTATTTTAGAGAGATGACTGAATAAGAAGTATGAGAGGAATTTCCCCAGGAGCTGTGCTTGTGTTTAGGATGTTTTGGGGAAGGGCCTGTCGTGGGGCTCGCAGCACTCCACAGCCCAGCCCTGCTCCGGCCCAGCGAGCTGCCTCCTATGGAAATGGCTGCCCGAGGGACACTCGCCTCTCCCTGCGAGGCCAGTGCAGCGTCATGGTGTGCTGTGGAGCTTTTGTTTTTCTCACACCGCCACAGATCTCGACAAGAACCCGCTAAGACTGCGGCGCACAAAAGCCGCCGCCAACCTCCCTGCCCTCAGCCCCGCGCTGGCTACGGCGGCGCAAAGCCCGACGGGAGTTGTAGTCGCCCGGCCGCCCCGGCCCGCTTGCAGCAGCCTCAAGAAAACTACACCCCCCAACAACCGTCGCGCCCCGCTGTGCCCGCCGGGAGCGGTCGCCGCGGCGGGAAACGCGGCGCATCCTGGTATATGTAGTCAAGC
>VYZV01037693.1:5001-30709 GCA_013401275.1 Pandion haliaetus | reverse complement strand
GGGGGAAGCCGGTCAGCGTCGCGATGGCGGTTGATAAGGATCTGCTGCAGCTGGACCTGTACGGCCTGTTGGGGGTCGGCGAGAAGGCGTCGGAGAAGGAGGTCAGGGCAGGAGGTTAGGGCCGCGGGCCGGGAACCCTCACGGGGAGGCTCGGACCGGGGCCCCCTCTCCTCCCGCCGCCTCCAGCCCGGCTCTTCGCCCCCCGGCTTTCACTCAGGACCGGGGGCTGTTGCCGAGGGCAGAAGGCGGCTCGGACGTGGGGCTGTGTTTGCTCTTCTCCAGATATTTAGCGGAGGGATTGCTCCAGCCGCTGTTTTAATATGATATCGCTCCTCTGGGCGCTGCTGCGTTGTCGGCTGGAGCTGTTAGGAAGTGGGAAAACCCATTTTTTCTGGTGTTGGCTTTGCTGCACTCAACATACCTCTCCGTTTCCTCCTCTGAAGCCTGTGGGGCGAGACCCGGCTTTGGAGGAGGGTGAAATCCGTTGGAGAGAACTGTGAAATTTGTCTCGGGCAATGTTTCTCTTGCTTTGTTTGTTCGTGTGCCTTCAGAAGGAAAGCTCCTTCTGTGAGTACCAAAAATCCAGTTGTTAGAGGTGGGTCTGGGCACTGTAGGTTTCCATAAGTCATCTTGCTAACTTTGTGGGTTTGGAATTGCATGTTTCCATTTTTTTCTTTAATTTAATTGGTAAGCCAACACTAAACACAACGTTTGAGCAACTGAGCTGGGAAGGTGACCTTTTCAAGGGAGGTAGGGCTCTGTGTAAAACTATTAGTAACTGAACAAAGTTAAACTTGAAAGGCAAACTTTCATTTTGCTCCTTAGGCTTTCTCTTTGGTGTTTTGTTTTGTTTTTTCTTTTCTTGAGCAGTAGCAGTACCATAGGGTAAAAGTTGGAAGCTACAGCCTGGGCATAGCCAGCAATTGTGTCTGAGGCTGCCTGGAAGTTCCATGTGTATGAAGCACAAAATGGGCGAACAAGCCAAATATAAT
This sequence comes from Pandion haliaetus, assembly GCA_013401275.1. Taxonomy (NCBI): domain Eukaryota; kingdom Metazoa; phylum Chordata; class Aves; order Accipitriformes; family Pandionidae; genus Pandion; species Pandion haliaetus. The sequence continues at coordinate 29,717 of VYZV01037693.1, read as the reverse complement.
GCACAGGATTGAATGAGATGACAGATTTCAGGTCATCTCAGATGAGGTGACCTGCTGAGCTAGTCACTGGGGGAAAAGGATGAGAAAATGATGATTTGGATGTTAAGGTGCAACTTTAAAAGTGATAAGTGTAATTTAGAGTGCTAATCCTTGATGTAAAATACTTGAAACAACCCGAAGACCCTTTGTGTGCAGAGCAGCATGGCCAAAAGAGATGAACAAAGGGGAGCAAGACTGTTGAAGTAATTTAACCTCACTGTTTAGAGAATCCTTTTCTGAACTTGCAGGTAGAATGGTTATTGCAATAGTTGTGGCTGATGCACGGGGAGGAGGCTTACCTCTCTCTTAACTGGAGCCTTGCTTAGGCAGGAGATGTGCAGTTCGGCCCCACAGGCCAAATCCTATTTCCCTTCCAAGAGCTGTGTCCACCAGGTGGTGCTAGGCCACCACTTAATCTGCTCGTTTTCCACAGAGGACTGCTTGGCAGTGGAATGGACCAGCTTTGCTTCCTTTCCTTTCTTGCATGCAGATGCCTTCCTGACAAAGGGAGCTCAGATTGTTAAAAGTGACTTAGCTTAGGAAGTTGTCAGTCTTTCTTTGAAGTGTAGAGGAGATTAAACAACCTTCAATCAAAAATTATTCACCTTGCCGAACTCAGGTGTTGCACAGTAAATGGTACTTTCTCTGTCCCAAAGTTACAGCTGTGAAGAATGCAGTATCCCTCCGGCTAGAAAACTGCCTCGGTGAACCAGACTTGGCTTTCATTGAGGTTTGACTGCTGTAATACAGTGCACCTGGAAGTAAAACTTCTGCCTCTGAAAAGCTTAGACTCATTCAAAATATGGCTGCCTGCCTACTAAGTGTCCTGGGCTCAAATGCTTATCTTTGCAGTACAGTGTGATTAAAAAGGACAGGTCACTGCACTGAGGTTGAAAACAGAGCTTTTCAGAGGTCTCTTGCTATTACAGTAGGCAGCTTTACCTTTCGATAGGAGGGGGTAATGGAGCTATCGGCACTCCAGAAAGTGTCTTTATTTTGTGTCAGGCCTGGGGGACATCTAGTCATGCAAATGAATGCTGGTTCAGCCACAGCCTTCTACTCATGACGGGGAGTTGTGGTTTAAGTTAAGCAAAACCAACAAAAGAAACCCTCTGAATAGTAATTTTTTTTTTCTGCAGTGTTTTGTTTTGTGTTTTTTTCCCAAGTTGCTTTTTTCAACACAGGCTAAACAGCACCAACCAGTAAATCTCAATTCTGGCTCTCGCAGGTTAAGAAAGCGTACCGGCAGAAGGCCCTGACTTGTCACCCAGATAAGAACCCAGATGATCCCAGAGCAGGTGAGATGGGGCTGTGCAGACACAGACACCTCTTCATGTTTTTCTCATGCGCAGACTCCTGGAAGTGGCTCTGCTTAACTTCAGGTCTGTCTTTGCATGTAATTAAGGGAATGCCTGGGTATATGTCATGTGAAGTTATACATAGGCAGGACTAATAATTATTTTCATTGCTACTAAGAGAGCTCTGGTTTTTGAGGTTGAATACGTACATGTTGGTTTTAGAAACATCAGTGTTAAGTCAGTGATGAAATTATATTTGCACCTCTCAGAATCTTCCCACGTGGTACTTGAATCCCAGACCTTTGGCCATGCTGTCCCCAGCGTTTGCTGGCTGGTCGCTATTTCAATTAATACCTCTCGCAGTCGAAACTTCAATAGCAAGCTTATAAATCATATTATCTATGGGCTATGTGCGTTTCTGTGTGTTAGCAACAAGGCCCTGAGTGTATGGAAATGAGTATACCTAAACTGTTAGCAAGGTCTGGCTTCTTCAGCTACTTTGTTTTTAAGTTTTGTAGCTACAGGTAGCAGTGAACAGCAGTGGTAACTAGAAGGGTGCTGTTCATCAGGACACCTCAAACTAAACATCATTCTGTATCTTGCATTTTCCAGTTTGATGGGCTACAGTCTTATAGATTGAAAATTTATAACTGTAGTACAGAGAATTTTTCCACCAGAAAAAAAAAGATTTTAGTAGCAGTGAGAGGAAAGCTGGGGCTTTGATATCTGCAGAAGGTTGAGAAGTGATTTGAAGTGTGTGGGGAGGTCTCTGGCTTATATGTGTAAACTTCCAGGAAGAGGGTCAGCAATGTTGATGTAAAATGCAAAGTTTGAATCTTGGGCTGAAAAGCTATTGATATGAAAGGGAGAGTTTTTTTGTAATGGTGTATTTCAGGCTGACTGCAGGTTGAGTAGTACATTTCTGTAGAGGGGTTCTGTTGAATTCTGTTTTCAAGATTTCTGTTAAAATGAAATGGTCCCAGTTTTTTTTCTTAATTCACACTGAAGTTTATGTAACAAATGTCGTTCTTCGAGTTGAGGTGGTCCTGGCTATAGGTTGGCTTACAAATGCTTTGGAAAGATTATTCTTCTTTCTGATGTTCTGCAGGTCTCTTCCATAAGGGATTGTCTTTTCTGGTGCATCTCCAGGCCACTAGCATGGTTTTCTACATCTTACCCTTTTTTCTTCTAATTCCCAGCGGAAGTCTTCCACCAACTGTCTCAGGCCTTAGCTGTGCTAACAGATGCAGCAGCAAGGGTAAGGATGCCCATCCCTTGGCAGTGTTGGGATTGTGTGGTGTTACTCTCTGCAAGCATGCTGGAGAAGTATTGGAAACTCTCTTCCTGTCTGTCCTGCTCTCTTTGATTGTGACTTCATGAATGCAAGTCTCCTCTGTTATTCCCTGTAGCTCGTGAGATCAAGTAGTGGGTGCCAGATAAGAACTTGGACAAGTGTTCTTTTTCTGATTTGATGTGCTGGGTGTAGCTCTGTCCATTTGCTGCATGAGTGAGATACTGTCTTTAATAATGTGTTAGACTGGGGCATATCCCACTTAAAAAAAATTATAACCACCGCTGATTCAGGGACGCATTAAATTCCTGTGACAACGGTGCATTTGCAGTTCCCTTGAAGTCAAGGTCTGACACGTAATATCTAGATGCGATTGCTAAGGCTGAAAGCCTTTCTTTCCATGGGGCACAAGAGACTTGTAAACAGAAAAGCTGAATCATAGTCACGATCTCTGTCCTTTTGCTGCAAGAGGTTTGCAGGCTGCCAGATGTAGCTTGGACTCTTTTCTTGCTGTCAGGAAGTGGCTGAGTGCCTACTGCTCAAGGCCTGAAAATAATCTGGACATGTGAAGGGAAAGAATAAAAACAAAATAAAAATTGGTAGGTAACTCTATCCAGATAAACTCAGGAGAGAAGGCATATTAAAATTTCAGATTATAAGATTTAAAAACACGAAATAACTCCTCTTTTCAAACACTGGCAAAGTTTGTAATCTCCTCTCCAAGGGGCAGTTAAGCTTTTGGCATCCAAGAACTTTTTGGCTTCTACATTTTAAAAAGGAAAAAGTGTTTAGCAAACCCGTCCTAAGCAGGAAGGAAAAATATCGGCTTTTCTAGTTTATAAATCAAGACCAGTGCTTTCCTGTACAACTATTCTAAAAGTTAATATTTGAGCTTTTGTGCTGGTCTATGCTTTACCTACTACAGAAAGGTTCTGTGTAGGTTGATGAATAGATTATCAGCTGGTTTAAACAGGTGCCAGTTTACCCCAATTCTTAAGTAAGTTTTTTCAGGATGTTTGTGTTAACTTCCAACACTTAGGAGGAATGCTAGCAAGAGACAGAAAATGCTTTACCTCTGCTTACAGTGTTTCAATATCTGATCTCGCCTTTATTCAGTGCTTTCCATTTTATCTCTTCTGCTTTACATAGTTTTGTGCTATTGTGTCGGTTCTTTGACAGGCGGCGTATGACAAAGTGAGAAAGGCTAAGAAGCAAGCTGCAGAAAGGACACAAAAACTTGATGAGAAGCGAAAGAAAGTAAAGCTTGGTAATAAAATCAAAAACTTTGTTTTCTCTTGGCTTGAAGTCTTCATTAGCTGGGTGTTTGCATTTCTTCTGCTGCTGGAATTCACCGTTGATTAATCTGCTATTTGTGATGGCTGTGTTTTCTTTATGCCTGGTACAATAGAGTAGCCATCTGAAATCTCCTCCCACAGCCATAGCTGAGGATGGTCCCACTCTGGGAGGGAATAAGGGGTTTTGATGACTCTTAAGACTGCTGATACGTTGATGTGCCTGGGTAGAGGAGAGGTAGCAGAGCTTTCGGGACTCTACTTTGAAATTGGTGTAGGTGTAGCCAAGTTTGTGGTCTTCCCATCTGCCTTTGGTCAGCAGTGAAAATTCTCTTTGGGTTGTTTTAATTTTGTTTCTTTCTCTGCAGATCTTGAAGCCAGAGAACGAGAAGCCCAGACTCGTGAGAGTGAAGAGGAGGAAATCAGGATAACGAGATCATTAGAACAAGAAGTAATGATGAATTCTTAGATTTCTCTGCTTCTTTTGAGAAGAACTGCTGAAAGTCTTTACAGTCATAATGAAAACCATGTGATGAGATGCAGCAAATCTATGTATAGCAGTCCTTCAGCCTTCTGGATTAATGGGCTCTATGAAAGAGGGGCATGTAGATGGGATCTTTTAGCAGTCTGGCAAATGTGTCAGTCTTGGGATTTTATTTTTTGTCTGCCCTTTTCCTTTTGCATAGCAGACAATAACAATTGGTTATATGCTGGCTGATAGGGACTGTGTCACTAGGAACATGCGGGGTCCATTTTTGAGTGCTGGAGCTGTCACAGGAGGACTAGCAGGAGGGTTGCCCAGGAGATGGGTATAATCAAAAGCTTTCCTTGGCAGTCTTTAGTTGGCATGAACCAACCATGGAACTGTGCCCTTAGATATCCATGCTGTCTCACATCTGCTGTAGATAATACGCCTGCGTGAAGAAGGCTCCCGTCAGCTTGAGGAGCAGCAGAGGCTCATTCAGGAACAGATCCGTCTTGAAAGACAGCAGCACATGCAAGGTGAGAACAGATGAGGTTGGAGCCCTGAGCCAAACTACATGCATGTGGAACTCCAACTCTTCTGTAGATAGAGCTCACATACAGATGCAGCCTTCTGACTTGGTCACGTTGCCATATATAGGATCCTACTTAGCACCTTTTTCATGGATAAGTCAGAAGACTAGCATTTCTGTGGAGCTGCTTTCCTCTATGTGGCATGCTGCTCTTTAACACATTGTTGCTGCTTCTTTTCAATAAATACTCGGAAGCATTGGATCTGGATGGTCTGATGTGGAGCCCCACAGTTATGCTGGAGAGAACCTTAAGTCCTGCTTATCTGTCACAATTAAAGAAGTCAAGTGTTGCAGACTCAAAATAGGGAATTATTTGAGTTTGCAAAAAATAATAGTTGTCCTTGGGTTACTACTTCTGTATCCCCTTGAAAGTTCTCAGTACTTACCACCCAAAAGAGTCTCAGTGTGGAGAACAAAGTTTTGTTTAGTCTATGAGCATCTGTGAGGCTTTACTTCTGGAACTTGATTCTCTCATGCTGCTTGGGCGTACACAGTCTTAATCCCAGGTTTGTACAAAGACCAGCAACAAATCTTTCAGGAAATGAGCAACATACTGAACTGAAACGTCTGCACTCTCTGCTGCAGTACAATAGATAGATACCATATTTGAAGTTGTCTCCCTCTAATTCTTGTGGGCTGTTCAGTAGCTGTAGTTAGTCTCCTTTATGTAGGAGGGGATCAGATTTTTTTCCAGAATCCCAGAACCTCATCCTTCAGTATTCCTGAACCTCACTCCCATCCACACATCTCTATAGTGAATTCCCTTTTTAAATATTCTGTATCTGTGTGGGCTTAAAATACAGTTTTATGTTTCAGAAAGTTCTGTTCTTCATTTCAAAACTAGGTAGAGTGCTGTTCAGGTTTTCAGTTCAATGGGAAGATTTATTATCTCTTGCTTCCTACTCCTTTCATTCTGGCAGAGGCTATAGTATAAGATCTGTTTCTTCCTCACCAAAAAATATTGATGTAATGAGTGAAGAAAAAAACCCAAACCAACACCAGAGGTCTAGATGCAGAAACGCTTTTTGGGGTCACCAGGGTTTTCCTGTATGACTGTAGGTAGGTCATTCAGCCCACCCTAGGCTTTCTTAATTTAATTTCACATACCGGGAATTTGGGAGGATGTTGAGCATTTGCTTAGTGTAAAACATTGAGATCCTTGCTACAAGAGCACACTATTGTAAGTATTTAGTTGCGGGGCCAGGCTAAATTCTTAGGCTATGGTATCCTGTTTGTTGTCTACCCTTAATTTTTCCACACTTGTTCCCACGAGCACAACTCTCTTGCAGGGAAAAACATTGCAGAATCTAACAGGCCTCCTGCTTGTATTTTTACTTAGCTGTTTCTGGCCTTGATTGTGGCAAGTCTGGGCATCACAGAAGGGAAAAATGCTGACATCCAATATCCAGTCTGTACTACAGTTCCTGATGATAGTGTTGCACAAGACTTTTGGGGCTGAAACGGTTTAGTGGGAATCCAGAAGCGTTGCTATTGCCATATGTACATTCTCGGGGTGAATTTTGNCTTCTTCCTTTCTCCTCTTTAGGCAAGCAAGAAAGAAATGGAGCAGAAGGCAAAGTAACTCCTAAACTCAAAGTAAGACATCCTTATAAAGCTGGGTTTTGGTGAAAACTGATAGAATATTATGCAGCTTTGGAAGACAGAAGGGATGCTTCAACTCTGCTGAACTGGCATGTCCCTTTGTACAGTGGAGGTGAAGTGCCACTATATAATGTATCGTGCATATGAACAGCTCCTGTCATTGCCTTTAAAATACCCTTCCTCCCTCACCCTTATCTCTGTCTGGTCTAGATTTTTGAGCCTGAAATTGAGTTGTCTCTGCTTTAAGCACAGGGAAACAGCTGCTTATTACCCTGATATAGCCATTAGTATGCTTTCAAGTATGACCTTTTTTATTCCAGTGAGCAATGTTTCTCCCTGTTCCCCAAATAATTTGTTCCCTTTGCACATTCTGATGTTGAGATCACTGTCTTGGCAATTCTGGGAGTGTAACTGTAAATAGCAAACTTGATTAACGTGCAGGTGGCAGGAGCTGCATTGAGTATGGCAACGTGTTCAAATGGACAAAATTAACTTGTCATGTTTATTTCCCAGCTGAAATGGAAATGCAGGAAAGAAGATGAGACGAGAGGGGGATACTCAAAAGATGTTCTGTTGCAGATCCTGCAAAAGGTCCTGTCTGACACTCTTTCCTACTAGATCTTCCTCTGCCTTCAGTGGCATAAGAAAGGATGGTAAATTCTGGGAAGCTACATATAAACTGGAGTGGTTCATTCTCTTCTCTGTTGTCCAGCTTTCTCAATTTTCAGAGATCATCAGCATGATCCATTAGCTGTGAACTGTTCCCCAGGTAGCACCTCTCACTCCCAGCAGGGACTCCTGCTGAAACAGAGCAACTGCAAACTCTTCCCACTGAATGGTTCACACCCTGCATAAAAGTTAGTCTGGCTGTGTGGTTATTGTGCACTTTTGCCTTCACTTAAAGCACTGTACATTAGCTGCTGTGGGAAGTTCAGAGACAGGAATAGACAAGCCTTTGATCTGATTAATCCCAGCATGTGACTTTTATTTTCCCTTCATGCAAGTATCTCCTGTAGCTCTGACTCTGAGCTAAGCAGCACTCTTGCACTGGGGCTTGCTGCAAGCAAAGTGTGTAGCTCCATGCCTCCCCAGAATTATTTCCTGGAGGGACAGAAATTATGACAGGTTGGGATCAGTGAAATCATGATGCAGGACAGAAAGGGTGACAGCTCAAGCCTCATGTCTGTGAAAACACGTTTTCTCTTTGCATTTGTTCCATAAATGAACTTGACATCTCTTATGGGTCTGTAATTAACTTTTCTTTCTTTCTCTGTCTTCATAGTATGGTGATGTGCTTAATTTGTTGATCTCAAGTAGGAAGACTGGGAGTGCAGTTGTGGAATTTGCTACAGTTAAGGCTGCTGTAAGTCTGGCGGAGACCCCAGATGTGTGTAATGGAGAGTGGGCAAGAAGAGGTGTTGCAGAAGGGAAGGGTTAGCAAACTGATGGCCTAGAGACGCTGCCTTGTCATTAAGGCAGTGGAGAAGGGTAGTGAGAGTCTAAAGGTACAGATGCATGAAGGGTGCGGCAAAGCTGGAGGCATAAACCCAGAGCAGATCATGCACATAAAGAAGCAGGCTGTGCATGTAAAAGCTGAGGAAGGAGACACTGCTTTAAAAAGCAGGCACTGAGCTATTTAATCAGCTCTCACTGAAGGTTAATTACCCATTGTGGAGATGGGCTTAATGAGTTTTAGAGGTTATATCAGGCATTTGCAGTTTAAAAGAAATCAAAATGTCTTGACTCACTGGGTTATAATAATTCATGTGGCTGTGGACACAGAAATCGTGAGTTACCCTTAATTCTAGTAGTTCCATCAATGTAAACTTATCCTGTACAAGACTGTCTATTCCTTGTCACCGGTTCTTTCACTCATATATCCAAATAATCCAAAAACCCACCAGAATTGTCTGTGACCTGTTTATCAAAAGTACTGGCACTGATATGTTCTATCTATGCTTAATGCAGATGTGGACTTTAAAGGGTGCTTCTCGTGTAGGGCAGATGTGAAATCTTCATTGTTTGTGCTCTACTTGGCCTCGATGCTAGGCTGAGATGGAAAAACTCTTATGATTGTTAGTGACCTGTGGGGGAGAGGGGTCTGAAATTCAGATGGTGATGGAAGAATATTTTCATTGTTAGGAGATGGCTGTGAAGAATGAAGTCGGCCTGATAAACAACCCTCTAAAGATTTCCTGGCTGGAGGGCCAGCCCCGGAACAATCCCAGCACTGTCCTTTCTGACAGCGCTAGTCAGCCTAGGACTTCACAGGTAAGGAGACATAGGCTGCTGTTATTTAAATCTGTTCCTATAGCAACCTAAATTTAACAGTGTGCCTTGCGTTTGTGGTAAGATATGTTGTTTCCTAGCAGAGCTGAAAAGGAGCTTTTAATGAAAGGCCTGGCTTTCTGATGAGCCTTTTTGTGCTGAAGCAGTGGCCTTTTTTAAAGGACCTTTTGCCTGAGTACCAGCACACTGAGAACACAAGTTATTTGGATGACTGGACTTCTCATGATCTCACTCTTTCTCTTCCAAGTGAAAAATAAGGATGTTCCTTGCTCAGCCTAAAGCCTCTAATGCCATTCTTCTGGAATTTTTTCTAATATACTTTGACTGTGGGAATCCTCTGGCTGATAGCTGGTTGAAATGGGTCTTCTAGAAGGTTTCTTTGAGAGGCTTGGTTACTCGCTGCATTCGCAAGAGGATGAAATTTCAGTGCTGAAAGGACACCTACATTCTTGGGGTCTGCAGGAGGGAAGAGAAGGCAATATCAAATTAAATAGCCTTGTAGAGACCTTACTGTCTGGTTTGGGTCCTCTTTACTGGTATGGTTACTTCGAGTGCAAGGTGTTTGTTAACTCTTAGGTGCTTCCTGTTTATTTCACCAGATAATCCCTCTGAAGCTGTTGGTCTTGAATAACAAATGTATTCCAATCACAAAACACATGGAAGGCAATAACTTCTAGTGGTTAAAACATAGGCACCAGTCTGAGGCTTTGCTGCAGCAAATTGTTGGCTCTGTTACCCCTTGCTTCTGTTGGCCCTCTGGAGTGGGAGATACATGCACTTCTTTTGAAGCATGTTGCATTACTTTGCTCTATAGCACAATTTATCTTGTGCTCTGCATGTCTTCTGATCTAGTTAGGTCCCTTCACAGCAAAGGAATTACTGAGATCCTTTGCTGCTTATTTGAGTTCCAGTTCAAACTTCATGTGACACATATTCCCCTCTCCTTCTTCCCTGTGGTATAAAGATCAAAAAGATGTAATTGCCGAGAAGACTCCTGCCTCATGCTCTACAGGTGCCCTTAGTCTTTGTGTCTGTCTCGATCAGCCTTGTGTGTGTTCACTACCTAAATATTTTAGCAGCTTGTGAGACCGTTCAGGACATTAACTCTCCTGACTTTTTGTCTACTATTTTATTTATAGTAGATGCATTTATACATCAGAATGCCTTGTTATCCTAGTTTTGTTTAGGGTTGTATGTTTTCACTTGGGATGCATGTTCTTTGGACAGTCTGAGAAGCATAGTTTATCGGAAATCTCAGGCAAAGGCAGTTATAACATCATAGCCCAGGAGCCAGATGGATCTCCACGCACAATGTAGAACCAGTGAGAGTCCTGCAGACACAGCAGATTCACAGAGGTGGCCAGAGTGTTAGAAGGCATATTGGGGAAAAAAGCAGAATCCAGTCCAGCTTATTTGAGTATCTCTTGCTAGTAGAGAATGAGAACTGGCTTATTCATACCTAAGGGGGTTGCTGGTGCAATTGGAGCTTGGTAGTGGATTCTTGCCTCTGTGGGTTCAAAAGCTTGGCCAGGCTTTTCACTGAGTTTTGACTGAGTTTATCTTGGCTTGTTTCCATGACCAAAGCTTGTTAGTGTGGAACTGCAGCGTCTGCCTGCTGTGAAGGATTAGCTTGGTGGAGCAGCAAGGGAGAGCAGGCTAAAGCAGCAAATGGTGTTCATGCTGTGTGGAGGTGCTGACTCACTTCTGTCCAACACAGCCTTGTCAATCCCATATTGGCTCTCAAAATGGTGAGGAGTTATGGCCAGTGACTTGCATCCTTTCCCGAGAGTTGCACTACTGATGCTTGTCTGTCCTTTTCTATTGCTTTTATGTATGAGCAGCTGCAGTTTCTTTGATTACATTGCAGTCTTGCTGTCCAGGCTAAGATCTCCAGGCTGCTCCGGTTCCTGCTTTTCCTACTTCCTATTCCAGGCCCTCCCCAAATCCTCCTGCTGCTTCCACTAGGATGCTTCCAAAATCTGTAATTTGGTAATAGCTTCTTTTGGCTGTAGTGCTTCTAGTTGACTTATCCTGCGTCCTCAGCTGTTCAACAATAGACTATACAAAATGAGGTCTTTCAGATACCTTTTACCACTGCCTCAGCCTACTCCTTGCCTCATGCTTTCATACCCAGTCTGGCTTCTCAGCCATCAGGGTCCACATTCTTGCTTTTAAGCTGCACTAACCCCATTCTGATTTAAGCTGCCCTCGCTTCCTATTTGCTGCTGCCTCCGGGTTGCTCCTATTTTTGTCTGAATCCACCCACCTGTTTGATCCTTGCTCTGCTTCAGAAAACAGCCGAAGACCTGCAGCGTTCTCATGGCAACGTGTTCACTACTCATCCGCTTCAGAGCTGTGTCTGCTCCCTGCCTGGGGTAGTCAGCCAGGAGCTGTGCACCAGAATCTTCAAATAAAGGACAGCCATGCACTAATTACACCAGGGGGGCTTTGGAAGCAGTTCCCAGGTGAAAGCAAGGCTGATTCTGCAAAAGTTGTCTTGTGAGGAGGCAGTAAGGTGGATTGGCCAGTGTTACTCTAGGCTATTTTAGAGCAATGACTGTTTGCTGCAGCTCTGAATGGTTCAAAGCACACAACAGCTGTACAAAGCTGTGAAGAGCATATTTTTGCCACTGCAACAGCATGAAGCAGTCACTTCTGGGAAGGTCTTCCTTGCACCTTTAGTAGTGAGATCTCCCTGCCAGTGCTCCTCACTTGTTTTGGGCCATTCATTCAGCCACATTAAAGTGCTGAGAAAAGCCTTTTGTCTGGCACTCCTGCATCTTTCCTAAGCTCCTTTGAGGTTTCATAGGGTTTGTATTATCTGACTTTACAGCCTGATGTGGATCTAGTAGGTTGAAAGCTGTCTGTGCCTTCTCTGAAATGTCTCTGTGCACTTTGCTGGAGCTGGCTTCCAAAGCTTATGGTTATCTGGGTGCGTGGAGGTTTTATTTATTTATTTATTTTTAAAAATCATCCTAGTATCTAATCTAGCTATGAAAAAGGTAAGAATTGGTGACCCAGTAGTTTCTGCATTGTCCTTTTAGTAGTTTGCCCTGCTACTGTCTAAAATGTTCTCAGCCTGGCGGAGCCCTTCCCACTGTCCAGCTCATGGGGTAAAGAACTGTTCACTTCCACGCTGGGTCTTGGCCTGAACTCTGAACTGTGTGCAGTCTCCTCAGGGGAAGGTAAAGTACCAGCAGCTCTAGCCTTCTCCCAGCCCAGAAAAAGCAGAGTCACACTGCTTCCCCACCCTCATAAAAGTCTGAAGTGCTAGGGAGGATAGATCTTGATCACTACAGATGAGGGGCCTGTGCTCTTGGTGCCTGGGCTTTTCCTGGCTTGCTACCAATGAAATGAGGCAACAAGACGCTTCCAGTCACAGATACATTTATTCTTCCATATCTGTACAGCTGATAGGTCAGTGCATGCTTCAGGCAGCAATATCTGGAGAAGTGTCTTCTCCTGCTAGTAGGATAAATAAACTGCTGTTGCTGTATTACGAGCCTATATGGATGCTTACCTGTTTCCAGGCTGGGAGTGCCAACAGCACTTGAGTTAGGGGAAAAGAAACCCACGAGAAAAAAAGAGTGGCTTTCATTTTTCACATCCAAACATGGTGGGAGAAGAAACACCAATTTCTGTCTGTTGACCCTTGCCATAGCTATGGCTTTGAGATGCAATGCCACTGCCTCCTTGCAAACTGCCTGCTTATCCGCAAATGATGTACGCCATATCCCTCTTTGTCCATGCTCTGCAGTATCACAGCCACATCCCCAAAATAACAAGTCTTTTGCCATGCAATGCCATTCTTCCACAAGGAGGAGATGCACAGTCAAGAGTGGGAAATTCCCAGCGTGGAGAATGGAAACTTGCCCACGAGGTTCCAGCAGAGACAGTGCTCTCACCTGAGCACAGAGCCTGTGAGCTCTGCTCCAAAGGACTCCTTGGCAAGGACAAGGACAGTCTGTGGTGGGTTAGGCAAGAACAACAAAACAGGCCACACACAACAGGAGTGCTGCAGTATCCTTCTTCCCGCTAGGACTAGAGAAACTGGCAGCAGCAGTAAGTAAATGCAATATGTTAAATGATAAATACCTTTAAATGGCATAATCTCTTGGATTCTGTTTCCTGAGGGTCTGCAGAACATCCTCAAGAAGTGATAGCCCCAGATCGACTTTGAAGGACAGGAAGGGATCAGACAGGTCAGAAAGAGTGGTGCCATTCTGGGAGCCTGTCTCTGAGGTCCCACAGTCTGTAGCCTGGTCCTTGTGGAATTGAGTTTGAGTGGCTTTGTGGTATTGATGAGTAGCTCCAGAAAAGGAGATGTCAGAGTGAGAATCTGTGCGATCGATGATGTTAGGGCAGCTAGAACTGTCCAGGTACAGCCGGGGAGGCTTGGGAGGTGCTTGTGCCTTGGCTAGGTTTTGTTCACTCTGACACGACAGGTAATCAGACTTGTCCTTCAGATCCCTCAAGCATTCCCTCTTCTGGCACTGTCCATCACTGTCCAGAGTGTGGCTGTTCTGATTCAAGATGATGACTTGGTTGCCCAGCTTTTTGTGTCTCCTGAGTGAGAAACGTCTGAAGAATGTTGTGGACTTAATGGACCCTCTCCGCCAAGTGTCCATGCTGATGAAAGGCAATGAGAAGGAGGCTGCTCACTCTTCACAGTCAGGTGTTGGACTTGTGTGACTTGCTGCTGATCCTGCAACTTAGCAGGAACAACCTCTTCCTTCCCTGTTCCTGTAGCTGGAAGGAAAACAGAGAGGCTGGTATTGCAGGAAATGCAAACTTCACACTATGTCCCTGTCTTAAGGAGCAATTGGCCTGTCTTGGATATTAAGGAGTCTCCTTATTCAGTGGAGAAGGAATGGCGATGTCTGAGCTTCTTAAATCTGTGCTGCAGAAACAAGCTGATGGAGAACAGCAAAGGCACACAGTCACCATGAGAACAGATTTAATCTAGCATCTAGAACAGAAGGGCACTTTGGTACCATGGTAACCAGCCACCTTCATGGTGAAGGGCACAGTATAAAAATCGCAGTGGGTGGTTAGGAAGGGAGATGGTGACTCAGTCACACTGAAGGAAACCAAAGATATACGGTCAAATGGAATTTTAAAAAGCAACAAAATGCAGATGTAAAAGACAAACGTTAGGAAAATTGAATGCAGAATAGACTTACGCTGTGTCAGAGCAGCACCTGAGTCCAACAGGCGGAGAGAAGAAACTGCTGAAGCGCTCGGAGATCTGCAACCACCACGTTCACTGCTATGCCGGGACGTTGGAAGAAGCAAGTCCAGGGACAGTTTAGCCAGGTTGGACCCCGAATGCTAAAAATCCACAATGCCTCCTTCTCTTCATGTGCCTCCTGTTACTGCTTCCCAGGCTGCAGTTCCTTGTGCGTACGTCTTTGTTTTGAGCCAAGCCCTTGCTGAGTCAGCCACGTCAGAAACCGGGTTTTACACTATTGGTAATTGCCAGGATTGCAGGAAGTAGGTGTGTGGAGTGGCAAAGCATCAGCCCACGCTCCGCCTGAGGAGAAAGCAAGCTCCTTCACAGGCACCCAGATTGCTTGATCTGTCAACGCGAATACCGACTTGTAGCCCACCTTGAATCAGACTGTTTCTTCTCTTGGTGCTCTCCCTTCTGCCACTTCTGATGGCTTGTTGGATCAGCAGGGCCTCCAAATGAGGCTGGAAATAATATCTTGTCTGTTTAAATTTAAATCCAGAGTGAGAGGTAGTGATTCAGGTTTGTATGGGTGATTCATCTGCATGAGTCGCATGTAGGCTATTTCATTCAGCCAAGCAAATGACAGTCGGTATCTGTGGTTAGTGGACAGGAACTTTGAAGAAGCCTAGTTCAGCCACTGAAGGCTGATACAATCTGGTGCTTTCTCCGATACAGTGAAAATCTGTGCTGCGCAGTACTGAAAGGTTATTTCATTCATGCAGCTCCTAGGATACCAATTATGGCATATTAGTCTCTTTAATTTCCCAGTGTTTGTTTCTCATCTATTGTGGGCTTCTATTTTGTCCTCGCAGCTAGACACTCTGCAGCTGGAGGAACCACTTTGCTGGCACATGATAACAAATTTGCACTTGCCCCATTTTCATGCAGAATCTTATTTAGCTATTCTATTGCCTTTTCATCCCTTCTGTTTTCTATTTAAGATGTCCTTAAATCACAACTAAATCTAGTTCTTAGAAAAAAATGTGAGATTTTTTTTCATTCACCTTCTGTCAAGATGCTTTTATTTCTACCTGAACTGTCAAGCAAATGAGATGGATGTTTCCAAGCATTGCAGTGCTTTGAATACATCTGAAATAGTAAGGCCACCTACTAATGTTAAATGGCTTTTGAAAGCACAGTGCCAAAACCACCGCTTTGCTCTGTGATAGCAGCTGTCATCTGCTGCCTGCATTTATTAGGTAGAGTCTGCAGTCAACTTAGATGTTGTGACAGTTGCTACCACGCACAGCAGAAAGGCTCCAAGAGCTTTTGAGAACGAAAACCCTCTTGTGTCAGCTTTGGGACCATACCTGGTGGGTTTCTTTCTGCAACCATTTCCATGACTAAACCATGGAAAGGTTTGATTTTTTTTATTTTTTTTTAATGGCATTAGCCTTTGTAACGGATGAAGTGTGCACCAAAGTCCAGCGTTCAAAGTGCACCGGCGTTGTACTTGCAGAGCAAGTCTGTCATCCAAAATAACCAGCCACAGCGAGGCAAGCCATGTTTCCCCATCAAACCTTGTTGTGAGCAGGGAGTAGCTCCAGCAGCAAGGGGGTAATTCATGTTCCCCGACTGTCCCACTCTCTCGTCAGCAGCACTTACAAAGCAGGCTATTTTCTGTAGGCCAGGCAGCTTTCGCACCTTACCCGATTTCTTTGGGGTCATACTGCTATGAACCACCTTCCTGACCCAAATGTGTGTGTTGTGAGCGTGATTTATGGAGAGGGGGGCTGGGGTATATACTGTCCTTGACAGGTTGCCTTTGTTTTCTGCTCCTAGGCATCAGTGGTATCGGAACGGGATTACGAGAGCCTGGTGATGATGCGGATGCGCCAAGCAGCAGAGAGGCAGCAGCTTATTGAACAGCTCAAGCGGGAAGAAGAGGAAGAGTCTCACACCTAGCATGAGAGAGTATGGATTCTCCCCACCCCATCATCCTTCATTTTCAAAGCTGTTTCTTAAATTAAGTCAATAAACCTCCTTTTTTAAAACCGTTGTAGGAATACAAGCTCTCGGTGACTGCAGCCTTACCCCTTCCTAGATAAAAAATGGCTGCCTAAGCTTCAGAGTAAGTGTATTAACCTGTCAGTCTGTGTACTCGGAGCAGCTGCCCAGTCACAGAGGATGTGGTGTGAGGGGTGCTGTCAGAAAACCAAACCTTGGAGCTTCTTTTAGTTCCTGAAAGCTTGTTCAGGAGGCTTTGGCAACAACTGTTTAAAAGAACCCACAGAAAGACATCGGTCTCTTTAGAGAAATGTTTTATTGGTGTTACCCCTACAGCAGGATTGATAGATACGTAGTCCCAAACAATCCAGCATTGCAACTGCTGCTGTTAAGATTACAGAGCCTGTACCCAAAATGTTCCCAAGACCTTTCTGTGCTGCTCTAAAGCTGTTTCAGGAGCAATGTGTTACACTTGAATGGCGCTCTTGGGCCTGAATGTCTGATGATGTTGCTAACCACAATCCCACTTGGGAGAGAAGCCGGCCTTGCTGCCGAGTGAAGGGATTCTCAGAGCGCACTGTGCAGGTTTAGCAGTTCCTGCTTGCATGTCAGGGATGAGATAGTATGCCCTCCGTGCTTGGCCTGCTGTCCCTACCGCCGTGGCCTGGGAGAAGGCATGCCCTGAACTCTCGCAGCTCGGCACATACCTCCCTGGGGTGGCCCTGAGGAACAGGCGGACAAGTCTGTTATTTGAGCTTCCGCCAATGCATGCTAGATAGGAGATGATTAAAATGTAAAAAGATGGTATTTGCCAGACTGCCTTTCAGATGAATGCAGAGATGGAGCCATCTGTTCTCTGTGCGTGACTTCCTCTGGACTGGGCATACCTTCCTCCCCCCGGTCTTGTGAAATGGCAGGGATGGCAAGTTTCCATTGGGTCAAGTTCTGCCTCTACCCCACTCCTCCCGCTATGCCCAAGTGCCCAGGGTCTGGGACAGAAAGGAATTAAGGGGAAAATGTTTGCTGTCGGTCCTGTGTGAGATGATCCCCAGCAGGATCTCGTCCGGGAGGAACGCAGAAGTCTTCCTCGCTATTCCTTGTGGAGGCACCACACCAATGTCTGGCCCACGCCTGTCATGCTCACCACCCGGTAACCGCAGCTCTCCAGCTTGTTCAAGACTATCCGCGGTGCGTCGTCCACATAGTACTCGCAGCTGCAAGCAGGAAAGAGGAGAAGAAATAAAATGAGGCGGAGAAGGAAGAGACAAGAATTTCATTGTGGAAGTGACTCTGCTTCACTACTAAACCGATACAAGACACAGCAATGATCACATCGGCATACCGTCTGTCTGATGCAATGTCTTCGTCAACCAGCTGGGGAAGGCCAAAACCCACAGCTACCAAACCAAGGAGAAAGCCTGTCCGAAATGGAAGGGTCATGTTAAATGGAAATGTGGTTTGGGGACTGGTTGTCCAAAGCCACGTGCTGCTCGGTTAACTGGGCTGAAACTGCAGCAGAGGGGGTTCACAAGTATTCACAGCAGGGAATTCATGGAAAAGGAGGATAATCTCTGCAAAGCAGGGAAGAATGATTCGGGTGTTTCTAAGGAATGAAAACCCAATGTTTTGCCTGTGTCAGAGCATGTCTGTAAAAGGGGTGGTTTTGAGAGCCTGTGCTTGAAATTTGGGGATTGGAAAAAAATGCTGCCTTCAGCCAAGCATTATTAAGCCTTTGAAAAACCAGAAGTCATCAGTCCTCGACAGAGCTGGCAAATAAAGTGGAGCACAGGCTCTTTTCTACCCCGGCCGGCCGTTCAGAGCGGTTGCATGCTGTGGATGTCTAGGAACTGACACTTGGGATCTCTGTCCAGCTTTTATTCCTCTGCGGTTTCTGCTGGCTCTGTGCGTTTGGAGCAGAAGCTGTCCTTCCCTCCGCCTGGTCCCTGAGGCTGCTTTTCTGCTGAAGACTTGAGGGCTGTGAGACTGCTCCCACCGTAAAGAGGATGGACAGTGATTGCAGAGTGGAAGAGGAGCACGGCACAGACACAAAATGGGCTAAATTAGATGGCAAGTATAAGCTTCAGTGCTGGATTTGGCAGCCTTTCTGTTCCTTTAACGCAGTCTTTTTGGATGCAGTATTTATTCAAGCAGATGAGATAAGCTTCATAATAGTTTAGCTCTTGGATGACTCACTGTGCCAGATAAGCTGGTAATGACGGGCTACAGGATCATTGGTGATCTTGTTTGGGCACCTTAACAAAGACTCTCCTGATTTTCATACTAATAACAATAAAAAAAGACCCAAAAGCATTTCCAAAGTTGCTCTTGCTAAGATTGCAAAACATTAATGGAGTGGTGAGTGCTTTTAAAGCATGAAATAACACCAAGATGTGAAAGCTTTTTTTTGGTTTCTCAAGACAGACTATACTTTGCTATAATTATAGATGTGGTGTAAAGATAATATGTATTATTATAAGTGTCTTTGAACTTAATGCGTTCTCCAAGAGGCTTGCCACATACCCTTCAGATTCACATACTGGAGTTGGTAAATATTATTGCCATTATGCAGAGGAAGGAGCTGAGGCAGGGATTGTTATTTGTAGGAACCTAAAAACCTGAGTGGCTGAGGTAAAAGCAGAAGGGAAGTTGAGTTGCCCAGGGCTTCAAACACAACTCCGTACTGAGTGAAACAAAAGGTTGCACGCGGTGCGTATCAAACATGCCGCTGTCTCCGTGTGCAACCGGTCTGAAGCAGGATGGAATGGCTGGCAACATCTGCAAAGCCTTTCCTCCCAGCTACATGCCAGCAGGGAACAGAAAAGTCACCCGAGATTGGAGAGGACCTCTGCGTTTGCACATCGTTAAGAACGTGCCCCTGGCTGCCCTGCCTCCCAGGTGTGCCAAAACCAGAGCGCCCAGACGCGTGAGCGTGCATGGGCATGGGATGGAGCTGGGGCAGGAGCATCCTCCACACACAGCTCTTAGTGATGGAGCAGACGACCTCCTGGTGATACCTGCGCAGCTGTCCTTCTGGCTTCCTCGGGGACAGGGTTTGGCTGTGCCCTGGGGAACAGCTAAGTGCCTCAGTCCTCGACTCCCAGAATTTGACAGAGAGGCATCGGTTTTCATTTTAAGACCAAACACCGCTGACGGCCTTTAAAATGACAGGAGATGCCGGGGACGGTGCCCAGCAGTCGTCCACGCATACCCGCCCACCTGGGTGGACCTCGAAGAATCCCCTTTTTCTGCAGCAGCCGAGGGTCAGGCTTGTGACCCAGCGCAGGCTGGGGCAGAGCCCGGCTCCCCCCCTTGCTAAAGCCCAGATGCCCCTGGGGTTCTGCCTCTGCACACCAGCTAGGGGAGCGCCGGTGCGTGCCTGCGTGCCGGCAGCTGACTGAGCTTAACGACATGCCCTTTGCAGCAGCTAGTGCAGAGCTGTGTAACAGGATCAGCGCTCTCCCTTATTAGAGGCAATTAAGTACTTCGGCTGTATATTAGAGTGCCCCAGCAGGTCCATACTGCTTAGACCTTTTCTTTCAGGCTCCCTCCAAGGTCACGTTTAAAGTTTTGGGGCCCACGGTGCTACAGGAAGGGCAAGATTTACAGCATCCTACAGCCGGGCTTACTGCTAGCGAAGCCTTGCAGTCAGGTGGATGGAAAATCCTGCTCGGCCGTGGCGCAAATATAGGCGCTGTCATCCCTGGTTGGGATTTTTGGCAGAGGGGCGGCCAGAGCTCACCTCGGTGGCATGCTGCCGTGGCTCTCGGGGCGTCAGCAGCCACATTCCAGCCGGGTTATTTTCTCCACCCCCTGTTGCTCAAGCGCAAACGGGGAAGACGTGCCGCGGGGACGCAGCGGAGTTACCCTGAGTATGACGTGCTGTACCAAGAAGCAGCTGGGGCAGGAGGGAGCCCAAAATGCTCCAGGCCCCAGGAAGGGAAGGGAGGTGGTGAACCCACCAGGCTAATGCCATTAAAAAAAAAAATCAAACCTTTCCATGGTTTAGTCATGGAAATGGTTGCAGAAAGAAACCCACCAGGGAGATCCCACAGGAAGATCAGAACCCTTTGCCCGAACAAGCAGAATGTGGCACTCTGGTTCCTTATAATGCTGCATCTCCTCCCTGGCTGCTGGGGCAGACACCACGGAGGCGTTTTGTCTTTCTTTGCCTTTCTTTTCCACCCACATCCTAGGGATCCTTGCCCCTATCTCTCAGGAGCCAGCAGCACTTCTTCCTTCTTGAAGCCTCTTCTTTTTCTCCCCGCTCAGGTCTCCCTTCTCTCATTGCATAACTCCCTGCCTGCTCCCGGGCTCGGCTTGGCAGGCAGCAGCATGAAGCTGACACTGCTGCCAATCTCCTGGCCACCCACAGGGTTGGGAATAGCAGCGCGGAGACGGCTCAGCCCAGCGAACCCACCCAGAGCTGTTTGGCAGGGAGATGAGTGGCGGGAGGGGGTCCGAGATCAGCCTTCCTGCAGGTGCGGGGAGCTGGCAGTGGCCCGAGTTAGCACCTGAAGGGTTTCTTTTTAATGGGGGGGCCTTCAGTATTTTTTTTAACTCCTCTTCCTTTAAAATCTCCCATCCCATTCAGGTTTTTAACGCTGCAGGAGTTGAGGACCCGGACCTCGCTGTTTGCTGGGCTGGTACTGCGTAGGTGGGTTTTCCCAGCTCCGCCGATGGAAGTTTGAGAACATACTGGGACAGAGAGGCCCCTTCTGTTTAACGCCTGGTTCTCCTCCTACTCCTCCTCTGCACCACGGCGCGAGTGGGCAAGCTGAGCAGAAATCTAACCGCTCCTCTCTGTTGTTTGAATTTGCATTTAGGGTTTTGTTTTGCTTTGTGGGGTTTTTTTTCCCCCGGAGAAAAACAAGAAGTGAGATATCAAGTGGGGAAAAAAATGGGCCAAGATGTAAAGAACATGCTGGTAACATCTCCAAGTTGCACTTTGATGAAGGCTGGTGTCAAACTCAGCGTGGGCAGAGAGAGAGACGGGGACATGGAGAAGCGTCAAATACATACGGCTCGGGAACACGCAAGCTAATGGCTTGGAGTCGGAGCGGGGGGACACGCGATGGGGAGCAGCTCCAACCCTGGGGCTCAGCGGCCCAGGGAAAAGCTTCAGGAGCCATCGAGAGGGGCTGGCTCGGGAGCTCGGTAACAGGGAGGAACCTCAGGCTGCACTAGAGAGTGGGACGGGCCGGGACAGACTGCGGACGAGCGTCTCGGGTGGCTTGGCACCAAGAAAGGCCACAGCCAGAGCAAGGCTTTTGCTTCTGGGCACCTCAGGGCTGGAAGTGATAATAAGACGGAGGAGGTTTGTCTTTCAGGATTAAGGGTGGGATGAAGGCAGGTAAAGTTACACAGAACAACTCAAATGCTAACTGTGCCCTGTTGGTTTTTTTTTCAGCCAGGGCATGCGTCAGGTAACAGCTAGAGGCGTGTAAGGGGAGGTGGGTCAGGGCTAAAATGGGGTCAGAGCAAGGAAAAAGAATGAACTTAATGAAATATCGGGCAGTGTTTCCTTGGGTGAGCGTTAACAGGCAGGGCAAGGACATGTGTGTGCCCTTTCAGCATCAAACTAGTCCCGGGATGAAATGTGCAGCTGGAAGGTGCCACGGTGAATACGAGGAGTGGCAACGTTCCAGATTTTCTTGGGAAAATAAGGAGAGGGGAGCACCTGAAGAGTCGCAGAGGAGGACTTACAAGTGGTTGCCCAGCATGTTCCTCTTCGTGGCCCCCAGGAAGCTCATCAGGCTGGGATCCGAGTGCTCATCTCCCACCATGGTGGGGCCAACCTCCTGCAGGGAAAGGCAGCAGAGCGGGTGAGTGATGGGCTGCAGCACGGCCACCCCCCCGCCTGCCCGCTCCCCAGCACAGCTCCAGTAAGAGCTTTACTGGGAAGGTAATTACTGTGAGCCACCTGCCCATCCCAGGAGAGGACCTTGGCGGCTTTGCTCCTGGAGGGCCACCTGCTGCCTGAGCTCGCTGTGGCTCCGGGCCTCTGGGATCCACCACTGGGAAGTCTGTAGGACAGCAACGAGGCACTACTCCCAGCTTCATCGTGCAAAACCAGGCAACCTGAGTGTTTTACCATGAAATGAGCATCCCCGGGCCAGTTAGGGACCATTTGCCTGTCCTGGTAGAAGACAGCTTTTGGGAATGGCTCCGATAACTGGGAAGGGTGAGAAGATCGGGGTGAGAAGGCAGCACAGAGGGACTGGGGCGGATGAGCACCCATGGGATGGCGGGGGACAGTCACGCTCCCTTGGAAGCGACAGGAGACCGGAGGAGCTGGGGGGAGGCAGAGCCATCAGGTGGACTTCCCACATGTCACAGGGGGGGGACGGGGACATTTCTGTACGGTGCTCCAAAAGCGTTATTTTATGAGATAGTCCTGGGCTGGAGGTTTTCCAGAACTAAGTGCGAGGGCACAGCAGATCACGACAGTGCCGATGTGACCTCCGCGATGATTGCCCACTCCCGGCCCAGCACCGGCGCAGCCGGGGAGCAGCATCCAGCCGCCCTGCAACACCAAGGCTGGAAGAGCCAGGAAACGCAGCCCGTACACCGACCAGAGCTACGAGGGCCGGTGAGTGGCAGAGACCTTGCACGTACCTCCATTGTGGGACCCACAGCCCGCCGCTCCTTGCTCAGCGCTGATGGGGCTGCTAAGACCCTCCAGGCCCCAAAACCCGCCCCTGCGCCTTCCAGGCTATTCCTGAAAATAGCAGCGTTGGGTTGATTTTGATAGGTGGAGCAATCGCTTCCTTTTAAATCTCCTGCACACTACTTAGGAAAAGTTTGCAGGTGAAAACTGTTCTTCTGAGGGATGTCCCCCCTCCACTGGCAAACCTACGTCACACCATTATCAGTGCTTCGTAATACGCAAAGGGCCGCTCAACCCTCAGTGACCTCAGGAATATTTTAAGTATCACCTGGACCCTTTTTGACCTCTCTCTTCTCTATCAGCCCTTGGAGAAAGCAAAGCCCAGGGACAGGACAAGGGTCCCTGAGCCTCAAACAGAGGTTGCACGCGGAGGTTGGCAGGCTGCACGCTCCGCGTTACACCGTGGCGTGAACCCCTTGGTCCTGGGGCAGCAGGACGGGAAGCCGTGCGCTTTGACCCACGGTGAGTTTCGCAACGAAGCGGCCGGACAGTCCGACGGCAGAGAAAGCAGAGAACTTCTGTGCGGCTGGGAGAGCTGAGAGCGCTGGTCCGGGGAGGGCGGATGGGTGAGGACTGAATGCAGCAGAGGGTGAAATTCCCTCCCTGACAGCATCCACCTACAAACCGGCGCTGGCAAACTGCGCGTCAGTCATGAGCCTCAGTCGGAT
The DNA here is from genome assembly GCA_013401275.1 of Pandion haliaetus. NCBI lineage: Eukaryota > Metazoa > Chordata > Aves > Accipitriformes > Pandionidae > Pandion > Pandion haliaetus. The sequence continues at coordinate 6,336 of VYZV01037693.1, read as the reverse complement.
CCCAAGTCGAAGCACTTACGCAGCGCCGCTAACCAACCGCGCGTTTTTGCGAGCTGCGCAAACACGCGGGCACGCTCGGCTGCCTGGGGTGCTGGAGAATACAGAAACTGAAGCAGGGGAAGAGCCTTCCCCGCTCGCCGCTGCCTGCCCGGCCCTCCCGCCCGCAGCCCAGCACTGGGAGCCCCACGGCGTGCCGTGGGAGGGAGCGACTCGTCCCTGCCCCGGCCGCTGCCGGGAAAAAGCAGCAAAGTCAATCACCCCCTGCTAGGCCAGGACGGGCCCTTTCCAGCCACGGCTCGATGCCAGGTTTCGGGTTGGAAATGTTTGCTTTGCCCTGCTAAAGTGCAGAGTTTGCAAAGTCTGCAGAGGGGAAACGTGCTAAGCTACGCTACTGCGGTCCGCCCTGCTGCATGCCTTTCCCTAAAGTGCCAGCAACCCCAAGCGTGTGGTGCTTTCTGTATCTCGGTCCATAATCGCTTAATCAACTTGTACGATGCCAAGGATCGGGGCCAACAGAAGATGCTTCGGTGCCGCAGCATCCCCGCACGTCCTCATTCTCACTTCACTGCTTGGTTTGAGACGTGTGCCTAACGGGAAATCTTCAAGGACAGCAGCAGCATCTTCCACCAAACTCCGGCCAGCTCGTCGATTTGCTTTTTCCACCATCACCCCCTTCCTATCGCAAAACCACGTCATCATATTTTGGCTTTCAGACGTATAGTTCGAACCCCTTTGTGTTGAGAAAAGGAGAAGAGCCCAGACAAATACGTGGCGCTCTGCTCTTGCGGTCCTGGCAGGACGTGCCAGCTGACGGTGGGTCGGCAGCAACTGCTCTGCGGACTGCAGATGCTGCAATCGTTAGGAAGCAGCGTTTCCTTTATGCCTTTAGAAGAGAATAACGGGCTGCGCGCTCAGCCCAGGTCTCGACCAGAGGTCCGGGCCGCTGCGCAACGAGCCCGCTGCCGGCAATGCCCTTCCCTTTGGCTACGGCGGCATTTTCCACCCTGAAACGGCTATTTGGGGAAGAGGGAAAACGCAGCGTGAGGACACACGTGGCCGGAGATTTGCCGCGTTGACGTTCGTGGGATCCTACGAGTCTCCCCAGCGACGTTCCTTGCTGTTCGAGGGGAGCGGTTTGGGGGGAAGGAGCGGGGTACGGGCACCCCGGAGCTCTGCTCCGCCCGGCGCAGGCCCAAGGGACGGCGTGAAGGCGGGTGCGAGGGTGGGCCCGCTCGGCGTGGCCGCGCCGGGGCTCCCCCAGATCCGCGGGGTGTCACCCCCAGGGCCCCCCGTGTCCCCCCCAGCCCCGGGGGAGCAGCAAGGGCACCCGGAGGC
>VYZV01037691.1:2470-14632 GCA_013401275.1 Pandion haliaetus | reverse complement strand
CTTCAGCTTACCATTCTGTGAAGGAAAGTGCTCTCTTTTGGTTCCACCTCTCAACGCTAAATGTGCATCTCATGACCCCTTAATTCAAAACACATAAGCACCTCCTGAGAAAAAGACCTACATACATATCTCTGAAATTGCACTAGATCATGCTACAGAATTTCATAAGCATTCATGAGAAACTCTGTATAGGTCACCTGAGAACTTCTTAGACCAAATGTACTAAACCTAGGTGCCTCCAGAATCCAGCAGTCTCAGAAATCAGGAAATCTGAATCACGTTTTGAACCTCTATCCTGTCATGGTATTTTAAAGTCCGTAACAACCAGAAATGCAGTCTATTATATTTAAGAGCAGGCATTCCCACATCTTACAACTCCAGAGAATCCCTTACCTTGATCTGTAGTACAAAGCTATGATAACAATGGGAACACTTTCCTCCTACAAATGCAAGCAATCTAATTCAGTCTCTTTTCTAATCAATCTTTATAAAGTTATTTATAGCAAAGGCAACCAAATCATTTAAACCAGAATTAAATGATTCACCCCAACTTGGTTTTTTCCATCTAGTAATATAATTCAGAATTGTTGCCACATTTATGAACACTTTTCAGTTTGCCATTGGAATTAGACACATTTCTCTGAAGTTGCTGAGTCTATTGCTCAGCATATATAACTAACAGTAGAAAGAGAGTATCTTCACCCACGTTCACTACCAATAAACTGAAAAATATTTAAACAATTGATCCTAACTCTAACTCCATTTCTTGCTACAGAACTGAGGATTTCAAGAGCAAAAATATTGTACAGAACATGCAGGCACCTGTAGCACTGGAAGAAGTGGGGTTGCATTTGTACAGTGTATTTGAATGAAAATACAATACAGTTCTTTTTGTGATAAAAAAGAAATGTGTTTATGACTAAGTGGACTGCTACACTAGCAAACATTATAACTGTGTATTGGGTCATTGTACAATCATTCGTGCTAGTAGAGGTATCTTGCCATGTACATTTACAAGACAGGTTTTGAAAGTGGTTACCTCAAACTAGTATGCCCTTATGTTATCCTCAACAACGGATTAAAAGATCATAATAGAGAAACACAGAAAAGTTCTAATGGTGTTCCTTTAGTCCAACAGAACTGTTTGAATGACTGCTCAGCAGCCAGGGACCTTCAGTTAGTGGCTTGGATTAAAGATGGCAGAAACAAAACATTCAAAGGCTACAGTGTTATTTGAAAGCTTTGAAATGCCAAGTTCAATTATACTTGAAATGTTCACATATATAAAAGACAATACTTTAAAATGAAATATCTGAGGACAATGAAAATGTGACGAGACAGAGACAACAGTGGTTTCTTTTGCATTCTGAAAAGTATTGAAGAATAAAGTTCTATAGGTATATGAGATCATTGGAGAGATGAAACCCCACAAAGATAGCTAAAAACTTCAGTCACTGGCTTTAGATGCTGCATTTGTCTAAAGCATTTTTACTTATTCCAAGAAGTATTCAGCTCTTTTCTTAAACAATATTTTCCCAGTGTACCAGACATGAAAACCCACTCAAATTTCTTCAGTCTTGTATCTTCCCTTTCTGTTCATCTAAAAATCTGTCCTGTGTTTCTACATTTCCAAATTGCTTAGTGATAGGTGTTATCAAAACAGCTAGCTCCTTCATCTGCATGAATAGTCTGAGGTTAAGTTTTTGTCAGATATTGTCTGCATCCACAATTAATTTGCCACTGAAATTAATACAGAAATAATATTGTGCCCACCACATGCAGCTATAGACCCAAGTTCCCCTGTATTTATACACACTTTAATCATAAGTGCTCTGGTTTCCTTGGGTTGATTAGAGGACTAGAAAAGTGAGTACCAGAAGGAAAGATAAATTTAATGATCCAATTTGTGTTTCTACTTACACCTCTATAAATCAAGAGTAATTCCACTGACTCGAGTGGAATAACTAGGAACAAGATCTGCTAAATGCTTCTGGATTTTCTCCTGCTAAGACAGACAAAAGAATAATGTTACTTACACCCTTCTCCAGAGACACCTCCTGATCCTAGGTATCTTACTGGATTTCTTCACACAAGTATCAATCAGCTATACTTCTTTATATATCTGCCAAGGTTTTTAAAAGTAATAAAGAAAACCAAGCACAAAGAGCTGTTCTATGTCTACTGGAAGTAGGCAACCTGAGAAATTTAATGGATCTGCTGAATTATCAGGTAAACAATTTAAGGAATATAAAGATATTTAAGATACTAAACAACTTCTCTGTACAGATCTTTCCAAGGACTAAGATGGAAACAGTACACAAAACCACGTGCTTATGAAATGTTATCTGTGAAATAAAATTATGGTAGAAAAGGTGCCAGATCAGTTTGGCTATGTTAGACAGAGAACTCCAGATAACTAACACATTCTACTGATAGGCAGATTTACAATGCAAAGATGGTCAGTGTGTTACCTTTGCCTAAATAATCTTTCCAGGCCAGATACTCAGCTTCCTCCCTTTGCTGATTTTGTTGGTTGATCAGTAGTTTCACTGACATCACAGAAGCATCTCCAGGTTGCCCCTGATAAGGATCCATTCCTGTGCTTTTGTGTTATTTAGAAAACTGTGTATACACACTGAACATATAAATTAAGTTTCCCCTTGGTGTTAATATCCTAAAAAGAACATGTTCTTGATGTTCTTCGACTACGCAAGTAGAAAAAGCACTAAACAACTTCATACAGAAACTAACAACTTTGAACCTCTCTACATTACAAAAGGAAGGGAAAAACAAATATATTAATCTTTGCAAACAAAGATACTACAAATTACAATGTATTTCATAACTGTCAGTCATGAATTGCAGCAGCAAAACCAACCACAAACAGGATACCTCTCAATATAGTCTTTAGTTCTGCTTCCATAAATCACAATTTGAGACTTAAACAATATTCTTTAACAAAAGAAATAACTAAATGGCTCCTACCTGGTATAGCTGGTAAGACTCCAGACTGTAATATTGCTGTTCCCTAAAGAAAACAGAAAATTTTAGAATGAAAAATCTTTACAAGAAATAGAAACTTCACAAAATATAGGAAGAATGGCAGAGAAATTACTTCACCATCACAAAAGCTTAAACAAGTGGTTTTAAACTCCAGAACAGATGCAAAGGTGCTTAGACCTGAATTTGTTCACAATGTGTAAGTTGCAAAACCTTCGTGTACCTTAGTAAAGGCTAACCAACTAACTTGGCTTTGGATGCTTTGCAACAACTGTAGCAGGCACAGCGAAGCTTAGAACTATTGAATCAGTCCTGAATTAAACAGCAAAAAGCAAGAAAATTTTATATTCAGAGGAAGATGATATCAAGTTGGAGTAACAGGCTTAACATGTAAATTAAGGCCATGCCTATATTTGCTTAAAATGGTAGGTGCTGTGAGCAGACTGGAGCCTTGTGTGCTTCTGACTCAGCTCCATAAAACCAACACGGAGCTTAAATTGACTTCAGAGTGCCTACAAATCCCACTTGTGACATCAGGGTCTTTCTAGAAAAGCTTTTTGCCATCTCAGATATTTCACATTGTTCATACCATGGTGGTACAATGGCAGCTGGGGCACATCAAAGCAGTCAGGCAAAGAGTACCAGTGCCCATTCACGCTTAAGAGTAAGCATGTTCCAAAACATGCTTGCAGGCCAGGCTTCTCCCCACCTATACCGTCTCTGTCATTCAAAGCTGATCTGGAGGATGCCCTGGCACTTCCATCTCCAGATGATATCGAGGCTGCTCCTGCACAACAACATAAGGTAGGCTGTGAAGTCAGTCTACTCTGTGCTACTGACCACCACTCTGTCAAAGAGATCTCTCTTATTTCTGTTATCTTGGTGAGAAGAAGAATTCATCATCATGATCCATTCTTTTTATAAAGGAATGTGTCTTCTGGACTTCGAAGTGGAAAAACATTATATACCTATTGGAGCTGGGCAATAACACTGCTCAATTGCACAGCAGTAAAATTTCATCTTATATTGACACCTGACGTAATTTCCTTCACCTAAATACACAGACTTGTGACCTGTGATAACTCTCAATTTCCTATGCTTTTACAAAGTGGTGGCTTTTTAGATGCACTTAGGACTTTAAATATACTTTACATACATCTTCCCCCTATACAGGCAATGTGTTGAGTTCCCAAAATTTCTCAACAGAAAACAAAATAGAATATTTATTTATTATCCATATAGTAGTTCAAGTCATACTAATTCCTGCACAATACTTCCTTAAGGCAAACACATTAAGACGTAAAGCTCATTACCTGTGACCATCATAAAAAACTGTCAGAGCTAGCAACTAGATCCAAACTCAGTTAAAGTTAAGTGGAAAGGCTTTCTTGCACCTTGCAATGAACCAGAAAAATTTAGAAAATATTACATTGATTCGGTTTCTGCCAATAAAATATACATTAAAAGAGCTTACTTGCACCAACTGGGGACAGGTAAGGTTTTTGAAAAAAATTTAAATACAGTTTTGAAATCTGCGACACAGAACAACTTTCAACACAAAACATGCAAGATGCTTTTGCCTGATCCTGTGCAAACATGGAATCTACAGCTTCAGTACTTACTTGAGCTTTTATGCTAGCTGTACATTTTAATATACAGAGACACTGAATTTGAGCAACTGTTTAGAGTAGAATGGAGGGGGAGGAAATCAGAAACATGGCCAAGACTTCTTTTGTGACAGAGAAAAACCATCCCACAGCATTTCAGAAAAAGAGCATTTTATTAATTTAACCACAGTGGATGGTATTTGTTTCTATATTTACTGTGTGCCACCACAGAAGTTGCTGCTTTCATTTGGGGAATATGCAGAAGTAGCTGCACAGATAAAGGACAGAGGACTTTGGAGTCCATTACAAGCAGAATTCTTTATATTTAGGTAACAATTTTTTCCATTACAGTAGAATTTCTGTGATTTTTTGACACTATTATTTATAGCAGACTTGAAAAAATGCTTTTTTTCCTGCCCCCAGTAACTTATTAAGGGTTTACTAAAACAGAATACCAAAAAATAATTTCCCTGACTTTGTTTATGTCTGTGGATGTAAAGCAGATTATGCTGCCTCTGAAGGTAGCATCTGCTTGCTTACTTAATGGAATAGAAAGTGGCAGACTGCAATGTTGAAATGCATGAAAAGCAAATCTTGCTAATAAGAAAGGATCTCGCAACTTTCTGGCAACTTTCTTGGTTTTAAAAACAAAGCTGCTTTTTTTTTTTTTGGTAATTTGTGGGGTATGGGAGGGAACTAGTCATTGTTTTGGGAGGGGAAAAAAATTTTCTTTATCTTCCTCACCTTTGCCTCTAGATTCATTAACCTGCACAGCCTTGCTGTCATTCAGGGCATGGGCTTGATGCATGAAACTAGATGGCAAGTTGGAAAAATATTTTTAACTCTCTTTCTATAAATACATTACGCATCAGAATATCCTAAATTATGGCAAAAACATGGTTAGAAATAAATTATAGAAAGCAGAAAACCTGAAAGGAGATTCAAAACTCTTTCAAGAAAGAATGACATTTTTGTTCTTTGTTTATACATAATCTCCCAGAGAGGAGTCCTCTTTCATCGTTACAGATGTTACAAGCAACAGTAATGCAAAGAAACAAAGAATAAACTGAATATTTTTATAATGATTGGTTTTCTTCTCACCTTATAGCAAAGTTGTTATTTGCAAAATAGCATACAGTCTTACTTGCTAAACAGCTCTGCTCCCCCTGTAAATTCAAGTTATAAATATTTGTTTTAATTGCAATTTAACTTTTACTGGTTTTCCCTCCTCTCAGTGTTGCACAAATATAGCACTTCTGCAAGAATGAGGATTAAAAATTTGGCAATGCCGAACTGTTAAAAATATTTCAGTTGCAGAAACTTTTTTTTTGGCGATGTGCTGCTTAATGCAAGTTAAAATCAATCAGTGGGGCTTTCTGACTTCTGAATGTGAGTGAGAATTCAAACCATCATTTGCCTTTTATTCTGCACATCATACATAACACGGAAATAACTGAAAATTAGAGAGAGATCATTTTGTTAACATAGGTACAGTTTGTTCAACAACGGAGTCTTATTTCATACCTGGAACTCCTAGTTACTCTTATAAATTCTAAAAAGTGTTTCATAAAAATGTACAAATTAGGTAAGGTAAGAAAATTGATAAAGGCTAGCCAGATAACATCAAATAAATATACTTTTAAAGTTATTATTATAAGATTAGATTATACTTGACAAAGAAAGATGCAAAAAGGCAAACAGAAGTTAAATGTGTGAAATTACATCAGATGTGGGACTCTGATAAAATATCACTGAAATTTTAGGGAGTAGATGAAAGGCACCAAGTAACTAAAAGAATCAGATGTGATTAGATAAAAAAATGAGTCTGACATAATAACAAAAATAAAACCAGTCTTTTGTTATCGAATGATTTTTCCAGTCTATAAGACTGTTGTCTTCATTTCCATTTCAATATATCATATTCTATTATTTTTGCAGCTCTGAGGCCTCCTGCTGCAATCCTCTGTAAGGCAGAGACTTCACTAACTTACAATGGCTACTGCTAAGGCCACTCAGTAGAAAGAACAGCATCAGAGACTCAACAGCTATCTTTTTTAATTCTACAAAACTCAGACAAAACATGCTTTTGTCTGTAGAAGAAACTTTAAAAATAATTATGGCAGAATGTACAAATGTAAATGCATGGTTTTCAAATGCAAAGTATAACACATATCTCAACCTACAATATGATTGCACCAAAGAAAAAAAAGGGGTAAGTGACCTCACTCAAATAATGTGCTTTTGTTATGCCTGCTATGACATTCAGACAATAACCAACAAAGCAAGTATCTAAATCCTGCATATCTCATAATATTACTCATAAATATAAGTTAAATATCTTTCTAATGTAGATTCTTTTATCTGTGACCCAAGAGCTGAGTGCTGAAGTATGTGATGCATGGTTGTTAGTTCAACCAACCTCGTCACTACAACACCCACAGTAAATGGATATGTACCACTTATATGTCACACATCATGGACTACACGTCCAGGGCTATTTTAACTCTGGTAGTGATCTGGCTGCTGTCAGATGACATTCATTTTTGATGTTCTGCTTCCAAATATCTTGGGTAGGCTTCAATGATAGATGTTAGGAGAACCCACTAGTTTAATATGCTGGATCATTATTCATAGATCAGCTCTGTTGCCCTGAACAGCTAAACAGTACCTAAGCCTTGGCATTTATTTCTGTGTGTGCAAATAACCATCGTAGTACATAATCCTTTTTACAATCAAAATGAGATTACTTTTTTCCCCCTCTGTGTATATTTGGTATATCTTTGTCTTTCTCTCCCTCTTTTTTCTTTTAAAGTTTCATTTTATTTCATTCAAAGTTTCATTTACTTTAAATTTCATTAAATATATGATTTACCAGATCAGTTCTCATTTTAAAAAATTACCAGACACAAATATTGTCCCATATAAAGAGCAGTATGCCTACCTTTCTCTTTATACTCAAATCACTTTCCATGAACTACATACCCAATCCTGCTCCACTTCTGCTAATGGGAGTTTTAGTCTTTGGACACAAGATCAGTCCCAAAGTCCAGATCTTCCAGTATAAGCTCCACAGCAAGCAGCTGTACCGTACTGCACAATTTCTTATTTCTGGAAGAAGTTTTGCCAGATTCATAGTGACAAAAGGCATCACAACTGCTTTGTAAGCTCATCTCTGTCGTGTAAAAAGGAGCTAGGAGACCAAGAGTCAGATGGACAGAAAAGAAAGAAGGAAAATATTGTCTTAAGGTTAATCCTTTCCATTACTGGCTCGAAGGGTAGGAACTGCTAGATAGCTGTTGCATATAAAGCATGTATTTTCAAAGAACCAAAACATTTTTGTTTCATATTTTTCCTCCTAAAAAGGAGGAAACCACACTTCCAAGAAAAAGTAGATCAGCTTCTGTTGATTGTAATGCTGAGCTGGGCTCCATCATCACTGGCAAGAGGAATGAAATGCCATTTGCCTGATAACTGTCAACATTTCAGACACACCTCATCAGTCACAGCTTATGTAATTCCCTTTGTGTATCTTTAGAAATAAAGCTTTTCTTTCAGCTCATCTAACTTTGGCAGCTTATTATAGCTCCATTATTCTGAACCTAGTAAGAGAGTTCTCAGCACAGGAAAGACATGGGCCTGTTGGAGTGGGTCCAGAGGAGGGCCACAAAAATGATCAGAGGGATGGAACACCTCTCCTATGAGGTAAGGCTGAGAGAGTTGGGGGTTCATTCAGCCTGGAGAAAAGGCTCCAAGGAGACCTTATTGTGGCCTTTCAATACTTAAAGGGGCTTACAAGAAAGATGGGGACAGACTTTTTAGCAGGGCCTGTTGCAATAGGACAAGGGGTAATGGCTTTAAACTAAAAGAAGGTAGATTGAGACTAGATATAAGGAAGAAATTTTTTACAATGAGGGTGATGAGACACTGGAACAGGTTGCCCAGAGAGGTGGTAGGTGCCCCATCCCTGGAAACATTCCAGGTCAGGTTGTACGGGGCTTTGAGCAACCCAATTCTGTGGACGATGCCACTGCTCATTGCAGGCGGGTTGGACTAGATGACCTTTAAAGGTCCCTTCCAACCCAAACTATTCTATGATTCTATGATTTTTATGTGTCATTTGCTTTAGTCTAAGCACATGTACGAACTTTTGCCCCAGTCTGGGTCCTCAGACTGGAAGAAGAAACGCTCAACATAATTGAGAGGCTCCCAGACTCTTCTTGTTATGAAAGAGGAATTCATACTCAACAGTAATAGAAGCAACTATTTGCACTGTGAGATTTTTATTCAGCACATACCAAAAATGCACTCATAAACAGAGAGAATGCAACATTGGTCAGCTGCTTAATTTTCATGGAAAATATGATCTAGATTTTTTTCTCATCTCCCTCCCTTTATTTTAAAGCTATTGTGCAGTATCAAGGCCATGCAAAACATCCAGTTTTTCAAGAGAAAACCATCAGTCATGACTCCAAATCCAGAGGATGATCCCTGAAAAGCAGAAACTGTGAAGCAGACTTCTCTAATAATGAACAAACACTCTCATGCCTGCTGTATATAGCTGGTGGCCCTTCATCACAATTCCTCTGACTGCTTCATGTAGTTTGTATGTAGAGGGAGGCAGCAGATTGCAGTTACATTATATAGTTATTGACAACAGTATCTTGAACTGTCAGCAACTTCACAAAGGAGCAAAGGACTCAATGAGAAATCCTGAATGAAGATTTTGAAATCAGAATCACAAGAATAGAAAAGTGTCAATTGCTTTTAGGAAATGGAAAAGAAAAACTCTTGAACATGTCTGAAGTTCTGCAAAGCTCAGATATTTCAGCAAAAAGAAACAAGTCCCTAATGAAACTGACAGTTAAGGTACTTTCCTCATGAGGATTAAAGACTATGACTTATTCTTGGAGCAAATCACCACAAAATTTTAAAGCTGGAATGCTTAGGCTACCACAGGAGAAAAAGAAGTTTGCAGGAAAGGTCAATAAATAGACACATGGAGCAACCTTTAAAGGTCATCTGCTTTGATGGGCTGTTTCACAATGCCCAGCAGTTGATCAGGTTCTGAACAAAAGATACAAAATTATTAAACTCTATGATCCTTCCTAGCAACTACAAATTAAACAGAAACTCCTGCCCATGCCATGCTTCAGGTGCAGGGCTCCAATTTCAGCCACAAACTTTGATTACTCAGCTTCATCTGTTGCAAGCCAACTGTCGGCTTACAGAAAGATTGCTGAAGTCAGTTCAGAAACATCTCAGTTTGCTCAGCCAATCCCAAACATCAGCTATTTTCTGAAGCATGAACCTGGCAATTTCAGTGGCACTGGCAAGCTGTGCTGTGTCACATTAAAATACGCCTCCTAAAACCTGTGGGATAATCACAGCTCAACTCATCTACAAGTTACAGGTGTTGTTTAAACAACAAGACATGAGAAAGAATTAAAAGTATTGTTTAGTTCTGGTCCAGATTTGTGTACCCATCTTCTCTCTCTCCCTCTCTCATGTTTTTACAGAAGAACTCTTCAGTTGTGATTTCAACATGCTTCTGTTGAGAGGGGCCTTCTGCTTCTTGCTGTGGGCTTCCCAGCCACCCACAGCCACAAGCCACATGTCACCCAATCCAGAATACGACCATCGGCATCAGAATATGACCATTAGGTCTGAAAATGACACACCTTGCCTTTAGCATACTCTGAAACTCTTCACTCAAGGGAGAGAAAGAAAAACTGGGCTGAGTCCTCTGCCACAGCTACTACAAAAGCCAGTACCTGGATCCAGCTTCCCAGCTTCCACCCTGAGACAAAAGTCATCTCCAGCTGCCAGCTAGCAGCAACAGCCCTGAAATTCAGATGGTAGGAGTCTTTGTTGCAATGCTGAAGGGTCAAATTTCAATCTCTGCTACTGATAATGTAAGGGCATGGGGAAGCTGACACAGCAAGGCACATGATTTGCTCTTGTCTTTTGCTTTTCAAAAACAGACCTAGAATTACTACATACCGAAGAGTCACGCTAGGAGTGTGCTGAACAACTGGACTGTAATGCAATTATGTGGTCACATACTATTTTTTCCACAGGACATCTGCCTCATTCACTGCACGAGAGGGGCACATGTGTGGGTAAAATCAAGATGGCATGAGCAACTGTAAATCTGTCAATTCCTTAACAGTAAGGGGCTTAACTTTTCAACTTAAATAACATCCTTTTAACATCACATACATACCTCATTATGTACAGAAGTATTCAGACAGAATTCTAGAGGAAACAGCTATGCGATACCATCCAATGCATATAAAATACCTGGTGTAAACACATCAGTGAAGTTTGTGTCTGTTTCCAGGCACTACTACAAGTTAAGCTTGCATACTTGCTAGACAGAAAACAAAGCCAAGAGCACGTACAGCTGACCCAAAGCAGTAACACTCACTCCAAGTAGATAGCAAAGTCTGAAGGCACACAACACCAAACCATCATAAACTGCCCTAACACCAATATCAGCTAGACAGCTTGTGGTCAGAGAAATACCTGAAACCACAACTTAAGAAACATAAATAAAATTAAGACACTCTGCCACCTGCCTCAAAACACATATTTTGGGTTTGTCTTACAATTTTTTAAACTAATTTCATGAGGTTTGAGTTTCTCATGGTTCTTCAAAAAATTGGTATGATGGTTCCAGATCAAACAAGATTACTAAATGCTTCTGTGAATTTGAGAGTCTGTCCTACTTAACCACAGGTAAAAATCAGAAGCACTGGTTTCTATACAGGTAGAAGCACTGCATTATTTCATGGAGGTTTTGTGAGGACAGATACAGTGACAAGCTGCAGAGAGAGAGAGAGATACTGCAGTAGCGAACCCTCTAGGTGGATCTGTATAAGCAACTCAAACGAAAAGGTGGACACTCATGATTATTAATATTGCTGAACAGATGATCCCATCTAAGCTTCCTGACAGACCTCACAGCACAAAGACACTGGAGCATGATCAGAACACATTTCACTCCCAGTTCATAATACAGGAGGGCTTTCATAGCAGGAGCCAGGACTAGGCTGAGGAATTCAGCCAGCCAGAAGAAATGGCTAGACCAGACATAGCAAATTGCCTCTGAGAGCAATTTTAATTCAATGTATTTGATAAACATGGACAGACATGCATTGGTGTAGGAGTTAGAAGGCAGGAAAGAAAAACAATTCTTCATGAAAAATAAAAACACCACATGCAAGTATCATAGGGTATATTCATCAAACTTCACAACTGGGACAGCATCTCCTGATTTCAGAGCACAGAAACCTGAACAAATACACCTGCGAATTGATGCTAGATACATAATAAAATGTATTAACATCAGCCTTCACTGCCTCATCTTTCATGAGATGTATCTCATAACGATCATTCTGCCATTCAGGACATGAAAGACTCCTTACACCATTGCCATTAAAATAAACCATCAAATACACTCAGCTCAGAAATTATAACTTCTTTTTCTCCAACCATGAGGTCTAAGATCCCAGACAGATACCCCTGAAAGTTCAGCATATCATATATTCTTAGG
>VYZV01037689.1:276602-292594 GCA_013401275.1 Pandion haliaetus | reverse complement strand
ATCTTTAAAAGACTGGAAAATTATCACTAACCTACTGATTGCGTACAAATGAAAATTCTTGGTTACATGACTGAATCAGCCTAAGTGTGAAGACAAATGTTACCACTCTTGAGTAACTCACAGTGAAGTAAGGTGGATTGGTTGGCCAAAGTCACTGTGAATTTCTTAATAAAGTTACACAGCAGCTAACACATCACACCTTCCCAACTGCAATTAAAGATCTAGAATGTTTAATTAGCGACAACGTTAACAGATGACAATCCTGCAGCAGAAGTCAAACTTCTGTAATTCATAGAACTGCTTTTCATCAGGAAGTTCTGACCTGAAGTTTATCCTCCTCTTCCTCCAGCTCTCAATCATTGAAGCTAAGGAGAAACTCCAAAAAAAGTTAAATGGCAGTATATTAAAAATAATTTAGATTTTGAAAGATAAACAACCTTATCCCTGTTCAATAAGCAAGAACAAGTTAAAAAGAGAGAGGAGTTAATTTTTACTAAGTTCATTAGAAGCTCCCTCCAAATTCACTTAAAGGCTTCTGATGTGAACGGGGCAGGGAGGAGGGGAGGGCAGTTTCTGTAAACATCCAGTTGTTGTCCTCTGCTTTATCCCAGCTGATAAAACAATACCAGGATGTCTCTTCATGTTCAGATGCCACAAATTCTTGGAGAGTAAAAGTAGCAGAGAAAATTTTCCTCCAAATTCCAGAAAAATTTGGGGGCTGGAAGGGGGCAGGGGCAGGAAGGAGAAAGGAAAAAGGAGTTGATGTATTTTCCTCTAATAGAATGCAAGTGTCAGGTAACATAAACCAGAAGGTGGCTTGTTTTTGAAGCAAAGATAATTTCATAGTTTGGGTCCTATTCCTCGTTAGTTAACATAGGCTACAAGCGCCCAAGAAAAGCCCTGCATATGAGCTACCTTCATGGCATGGAGCCTACAGAATATCCTTCTCTCATAACACAGGCAAGGATAAAAGCTTACCTTCCAGCTCAATTAACAGAACCCCACGCTTCTGTCAGACTCAAAACTCTGCTGAAGGCAGAAGCAAGAAGCATTGTAAATGCATATTTGTATACAAGAACCCCATCCACAGACCGAAAAAGGTAAAGTCAGCATAAATCTCTCCTCTAACGGCTGTAGAGTTTCAGAGCACTGTTAATAAGATTTTTAGCATGTTTGACCCTGCCTGCCTACGGCACAAGCAGATAAGCTGAGACTGTTAAAAAAAACCCAAAACAACAACAACAAAAAAAACCCCACCCACCACACAACACTTCCCATAACCTGTTTCTCCTTAAGAATTATTGTAAGAAAGAAAATTGTATAGACACCTTCCAGTTAGCTCCTAGATGTAGAAACCACAACACCAAAATAATACCCCATTGAAGGGTATGAAAAGGAAGGCAAAAATAATTAGGCTGACTCTCAACAGAAAGAAAATGTTTTAAAAAAGAAAGGCCTAATTGAGCTTTTCAAAATTAAGGCAAGATCAAAACAAGCAAGAAATGAAGTGCTATGCTTTTGATTTTTAAAAACTGTATCCCCCACTGAGCCACCTTTGCAGAAAAACATCTTCTGCATTTTATATTCCAAACAGTGCATTAATCTTTTCTTGATTATTTATTCATATTTAAAAGACTTTCCTTGTTCCATTTTGTAATTTGGAATTGCATAGGAGAATGTAACGGTATATTCACAGGCATTGCAAAAGAAGATGCAGACACCTTTATTTTTCTTCAGACAGAATCAACCATCACCTGAAGTTAAAAATTGTTCAGTAGTCATACATAAAGTGGGAAAAATATTTGGTTTGACCTTCATTATCAATAGAAATGGGGAAAGCCCTGCTTTTACTGTTTTGCCTTAAAGCTTTCTCCCTTGACAGTGACCCTTTCAATAGACAAGATTTTCAGCTCAAGAATCACAGACTACCAAGAACGTATGGACACCCAAGAGATGTTAAAAGAAACGTTAACTTATGCTAGCTGCCAAGTTTGGAGAACGCTTTAGAACATTGTCTTCGCCTCTATGGGTGAGCGCCAGTGCAAGAAGATGATAAACACTGTTAAGCGGCACTGCGCATCCAGCTACCCGCATTAACACGAGTTTTCCCACATGACAAGATCACAGAGATGTTAGCTGGAAACTTCTCTGGAGACCACCCTGCACAGCCTCCTGGCAGGAACATGACCATTGCCCAGAGAGATGTTCACGAGGGGATTTGTTCAGCCAAGGTTTAAGGCTCCCCCAGACAAAGCGTGCTGCCCAGCTCCCTCAGCCTCACAGGTTGACCGCCTCAGGCCCGTCATGCCCAACTTCAGAGCCTTGCACCCCAACAGCATTGTTCATCAACCACCCTGCTCTGGAGATCCCAAAGAGGGGACAACTTTCAATACAGAAGGCAGGAACCAAGGTATAAGGTATCTTGTAATGGGGAGACTGATTTGGAATGGACTAGAGGACAGGATTAAACTCAACTATGCAACACAACCAGACACTCTGAACATTTGGCATAAGCTACCTCAGTAGCCAGCTGCATTTTTAAGATCAGACCATAGTAATTTTAAGGATGTCTTCCTCTTGTTTCATCTGCCTGCACAGCTACTCTACATTCCTAGCACCTAAAATATCCTTTCCACCTCTTATTCAGTATAAACAGACACATTCTTGATATCTACAGGGAACATGGATCTTAGGTTTCTATTTCTATAATTAGTAAAAAAGTGCTAGTATTCAAATTTATTTTAATTCTTGTCTGAAATAATCAAAAGCAAATCACTTTCTCCAAGATTTTCAACATTTTAAGGATCTTAACCAAACAAGCAGGAGGAAATGTATTATAACCCACTCAGCAACTTGAAACAGGCAATCCTCACGACTGCAGCTGAGCAAACTGATGATAATTTCTGATAAATCCTTCCTCCTCCTATTTGCCTATTATCCAAAAACAGATGGAAGACAGCCAAAAAGAACAGTCACTGAATAATTTTTGCCACGTCCTTACAATGCCAATAAATGCCAGGTGAGAAACCACAAGGTAAAGTTTGAGGCTCCTTTGAATGAGTTTCTTGATAAAACAGCACAGGCCAGGTCTGACCAGATGCATGCTTGGACTGGGGTCCCACCAGTGGGAATATTTTGCAGTCTCTTTCTCTATAAAGATTTTTATGAACACACATTTATTATATTAGCAGAAAGCATTTGTGTATGGCTTCAAATGAACACTGGAGATTTTTGCAGCATTCTCCCAGATGGGTGATTAAAAGTAAACCTCTAGTGTTTAGAAATCTCACCACAACAGTCGAACAACTTTTCTGTAAAAAACGGTATCTGGTTTCTTTTGGTACTTAGCAGCTGAGGTCATTTGTCATCTGTAAAGCATGATGATAAAATGCCATGATCACACAGGTCTTCATAACACAACTTTCAAAGCACTCTTCAGAGCATACTTTGATCAAAATGTTTACAAGGCACTAGCTTTACAAGAAGTTCAGGAACATCAATCTTTATTAGGGTTATTTACCAACACTGAAGTGCTAGGGTATATACCTATGGAGTTGCAGTCGTAATCCAGATATTAAATATTTAAGTTTTTTGGTTTTGCTCTCAAAAAGGAAAGGTTTCATTAAACCCAGAAGACAAAAGACAATATATGGGGCTTCTAAATCTATTTCTAAGGAAAGCCTGAAATTATGAACAGACACAGAAAAAAGGCTGCTGAAAAAGCATGCATAGCTCACATGTACTTTTAGTGAAAAAATACAAGGAAAAAACAATATTTAATGCTTGGGAAACTAAGAGCATACACAACATGATTTAACATAACTATAGGAAATCATTGCAGTAAATATTGATTAGACTTATGCTTCTCAGTCTTCACAGCTCTGCTTTCAAATACTGCAGAAGAACTAAGATTACAAGACCAAAAAAGACCACAACCCCACAGAAAAAGAAAACCTTTAAAAAAGCCGCAAACATTTTAATTTAGCTATGATTCAGCTGGAGGACATAAAAATATGCACAGCAGAGCACATCAACTAGCTGAGAGAAAACAACCAGGAATACAAACAATGAGTCAGAATGAGAGACTTGATTACAAAACCCTTGCTGTTCTTCAGAGGGTATACCAGTAAGGGCTGTTATAAAATCTGACCAAAGAGAAAGCTTTACAAGGTGATTGCACTGAAGATTATTATTTTCTGTCTCTAGTGGCCATTATAGAACCATTCACATCAAACATCAATATTCTGCAATTCATCTTATGAAGTGCCAAGAAAATCAGGCAAGAAGAAGTTTGTTTCTACATAGAAACACATTATTCAGAAAACATAAAACAAAAGTAACATACACTCATGCACCACTTCTCTTAATTCAGAAGATATTTCAGATTTTATTTTCCTCTCTCACTGACCAGATTGATTTTAGCAAAGTTGCAACTATGTAAAATGAGGGCAGAAAGGTTTTATTTAAAAAATTGCACATCTGCTCCATACTTCAGATTGTATTTTATGTACAAGTATGAATTTGGGTAGCGGAACCGCAAGATAAATACCCATAATTCAGTTCTCTCCTCACTCTTACTGCTTGCCTACTGCAAATCTCTCTACCCCTTTATACCCTCATTGCAGGCTTAGGTTGACAGCCTTCTCTCCTCAGCTCATGCTGATTTAGTACAGCTGCAGCATCTCTCCCCTCCACCTCTCCTCACTTCTTAACAACCTCCAACTTTCCTATCTACTTCTACTAGTTATTTCATTCTAATTGCATCACCTTTGGAATGCATTTGGGGTACACATTGTAGTAAATACTAGACAAAGAAAATTGTGCCACAACAAGAGGAAAAGAACATAATAGCTTTGTGTGCTACTGAGATGAAGCCAGTAAAGGAAGAGTATTTTGATCTACAAGTATTATGCATTAACGAAAGGAAGTATTTTTAGTGTCTGCATTCCCCAGTCTGTACTGAGAGGATCTGTTCGCTGATAAAGAAATACAAAAAATCCTTTTCTCACAGTTCAAATTTGCTTAGTTAGAGTAAGTTATACTTTAACAGATTACAGATTTCCTGTATTTTGCTTTGTTTTCATTCCCAGTCTCAGTACGTAATACACTACCAAGAGAGATTATTAGGGGATGAAAAAAAACCTCACAGACTCCACACAAGCATTCCCCAAAACTACCTACCTCATTGCCAAGGTCACCATCAACTCACCTATGTGCCACATTTCTCTAGGCTGTTAGAATACATTTCAGAGATGGAAAACCAAAGCCATATCATTGAAGTAAGAGACAGAAGCAATTTCACAGCAACAATAAGGTCCTTTTGTTATTTTACCTGAACAGTCGACTAACTTAAGAGAGCAGCAAAATGAAAAAAGGGAAAAGAGCATAAGCGATGTTGAAAACTGGGTAAAATATACATGGGAACACTGCAAGCTACCTGGTAACCAAGTCATGCTATACAACTTCAGTGTCAGCCTCAGTAGCTCACCTGATGACAGATTAAGAGGTATTCTAGGCACACACAGGAAAGGAACTAAAATTGTATACTAGTTGTCAGACACAGCTACAGTGGTAAGCATATACACGTTATTAGATACTACTATTTGAGTCCAAACATACCATTCACATATGTCTGACAAGACAAATACATGCTGTCCATTTCAGATGCTCTGATTTTTCAAATGAGTAAAAGCTGGAAATCTTTAACATAGTATACTAAGTTTCTTTCAACCTACAAAAATTCAGTGTAGTTAACTACAGCCTATGGACTACTTTTCAGGAATACTAAGCAATTTAACACATTTAATTTTTTATTGTGATTTTAGATCTTTTAGAATCCAGTTGCGACTCAGTTTCTTGTCATCAGTGTTTTGGATACTGCATCCTGATTTATGTAACTAGACATTTTTGTGCTTCTCTACATACACAGATGCCTATTTGGTCATAAAGGTGCCAAAGACAGGAAGAAAAAGTATGTGCAACTGCCCCATTGTATTTTAAGGAAAAAAAAAAAAAAAATAAAANTTAAAGGAAAAAAAAAAAAAAATCAAAGAAAAAGGAACTGCTTACAAACTCATGCAGTCATAAAAAGATGCAGTTCTTCTGTGAATAAAGACAAGTAGGATGGAACAAAGTGAACTGTAGAGTTTTAGTCTCAAATTCTTTCCAGGGTTTGAATTTCTGCTGGATGCAGATCTACTCTACACTTAAACTAAGCTGACAAAGCTTAGGTGTCATGATTTGCTTTTGTGTACCTGGTACTTTTCCAAAAAGCAATGAACTTTTCTTTTGTAAACTAAGTTCACAAGGGCAAGACTGGACTTTGAGAAATCTATTCATGATTTCCCACCAATAATATGCCATTTTTCCCACAACAATGCTATTTTAACATCATGACCTTTTTCTCCCAAGTCAGTACAGGCTGCCATAAAGAAGCTTGCCCTTTTAATAAAGACATTATGAAAGAATAGAAAGGAGATACTAAGAGCAGAAAGTTTAAAAAAAAAAAAAATCATTTCAGAAGTGAAGATTTAGAGGTTAATAGGACTATTTTTCTTCCAACTTAAACTGATTCAAAACCTTTTAAATAATTGCCATGATACCACACAAAGAACAGTCCATCACCACATGGAAAACAGTGTCCCTGCTGCTTTCAGTCACATTTGTCAAACATTACACATTTTCACCCACGAAATCAAGAAAAAAAAATATTACAGTCTATATGGAAGAAACATAGAAACATATTCCTCTCTTCACTACATGGGACACTAAACACCTTCAAACAATTTCAGAAAGCTGTATTATGCTTACAACAATTTAAACTTCTTTTAACTATTTTCAGGGAAAATAGAAAGGAATTTTAAATATAGGACTAAAGATCTTATTCACCTAACCGTAAGATTCAGCTGCAGGTTGTGGTCTCTTACGCACATCAGAGCTACAGGTGTGAGCTTCCTGGACTGCTGAAGTATCTCAAGACTGCTGTCACTGAAATGGAGTTATACAAAGGTGAAACTTCTGTGCAGAGTTGGATAAAACAGACTCTAGAGGGAGTTCTAACTTTGCCATATTTTTCCCCTTACAAAATTTTTATCAGTAGTTCAGAACAAAACAAACAAACAAACAACAACAAAAAGGCAAACCCATGCATGATGTTTCTTCTGGATGTCTGCTTTTTCCACTTCCCCATTACTGGGCAGAGGGGGAACTGCCTAGCACAGTCAAATACCTGCTTTCTGCTGATACTGACATGTATTTTGGTTTTCTTTCTTACTCCATCATGATGTATAAGAACTCTTTAATTTAGTTGTTCTTGGGTGACTTTGGTGCACCTTCAGTCTGAGTAGTTCACCAGTTCATTCAGCATCTGAGAGCCCTATAATATTTAAGGAGGATAAACTACACTCAGATAGCCAGTCTTCAAATACTGAATGCAACAAAGAATTTGCAAAGATATTTTCACCAACATAATTAGCTCCTCTCGAATGCAGTACTGCTGCCTATGCATTCCTGTTGCCAACTCACAGAGTGTGTGTTTAGGTACATTACGCTGGGACACATACTAGCGTACCCCAGCACAAGAATACCTGGATCACAAAGACAGCCAGCACATCTGCCACACTCTCGTGGATCCCTGAACTAGCTTTTAGCTTTTCCAGGCCTCCTGAAGCAAGGGGATTTGCTTGCCATTATGCACTTGGCAAAAATGCCCCCAAGTTGCAGGAGGAGCTACTACAGAGCGACCAAAAATGCAGCTGTAGTACCCATGTCGTCTGTCTTCATACAGCATTTTGAAATAAACATACTTTCTTTACGGCTCTGATTGAACTTTAATAACTCACAAATACAGCACACTGACCACTGGGTATCAAGAAGCCAAAAAAAAAAAAAAAAACCCCAAAAAAACCAAAAAACCCCACAAAAACCACCACACCACACGAAAGAGGACAATATACATTTCCAGTATTTCTTTATATTGAAGGGAAACTTAAGCAATCTAATATTACAGTATTTTTCTGCTTTGAGGCACAGCATTGTGTCAGCTCATCCTAGCTGAAGAAATTCGTAACAACTGGAATAAAGGCTGGTAATCCTTTATTACTGTGCCTTCCTGTTAATCTAACATCTGCTTTCACTTTTGTTATTAATTCCTATTTAAAAAACAGATTAAAACTTTCCCCTTTTGGTCAAGATGACAATTTACAGTGAGGAAAAAACCAACAAAACCCACAAACACATTCCTCAGGCAAGTCTTCTACCTGTCCAAACATTCATTAANAAAAAAAAGAAAAGATATTTGCATTTCAAATTTTTCCTCGGAGGATAAACGTAGCACACTGCATGGGCATAACAATAAACTATCTGTAGAAAAACTCAGATGACTTCTAACATCCATATGTTGACTTCTAACTTCCATATGTTACCAGGGAAAAAAAGAGGTACACTTAAGACAGCTGTCTACCTCTCAGCCTTCATCTCACACTCCTACAGAGTTTTGTGTTGCTACAATTGTATCAGAATCTACAAAACACACACATATATATATATATATAAGGTACGAACCTCAGCTGTCCCCTGACCACTCAATGGTTTCATTTTAATTCAAGGAGTTAAAACAGTCAAAACCTAGACACTGGAGCAACAAGGAAAAAAAAAGTAAACTGCATTTAAAGTGATTTTTGAAGGAGTGAAAAAAAGCGTGCTAAGCCAGATACTCTTTTATTTTTAAAGTGCTCTTTCATCCTGTTTCCCTAACTTGACTCTATTTCAAGTCAGTATTGCAGGATGCAACTATGCTGAACTTCGGAGATCTTTTCAGGCATCAGAAATACTCTGCCTGTCAGCATTCGCCTGCTGAACCCACTGCAAGTGCAGAAGTCTTCTCTTCTATTTTTCTGCTCCACTTCGTGGAGCAGTGGATAATCAAAAAAAGACCTGCAACACAAGTTTCAGAAGCATTTCTGGAGTGATTTTCCCCTGAAGTAGTAACATGACAAGCAGTGCAGAAGTCTGGAGGAGGAACTCCAGCAGCCCTATCTTCTTGCTCTTTCCATGTTTTCAAACCATCTCCTCGGCATCCAGAAGTTAAGCATTTGTACGAAGTACATTTCTTTCTCCTCAATATTGATTTAAAACCATTTTTCATAATAGGCTCTGAATAGCAGGGGGAAAAAAAACATTTCACTTCTGTCAAAAAGAAGCAATGGAATAATGGACTGGCTGAAAACATGTATTCCCTAAACACTGCTGCTCTTGGACAAAGACACTCGCACTTAAGTGAGCCACATGAAGTAAATTGCCTATTTGCGTAAATATGCCAAACGACTACTTACACACTTGATGGCTGGTCACAAGCTGAACATTCATTCCTGACTGGATCACAAGCTTTTTACTGGTGCTGGCACAGACTGTGACAGTAGGAAAGAGTTTACAGCGTACTGCAATGCTGAAAATCAGTGCTTTACAGAGCGGAATGTGAAGTTGTTTGAACAGAGGGATATTTGCCTGAGCAGGCCTCACAGGGCTGTTAGGGACAATAGGAATAGCCACAGTCAGTCAGCAGGCCTTTGCTATCACTAATTCAAATCAGTAATCAATCAGTAAAACAAATACACAGAATATACTAGGACTTTATTTTTTGAGAGAAAGGTAGTTTGCCTGCTGAAAGTATGTCTGATAATATTCTGATTACATCGTTAGCACTTACAAGCTTGTACGGCAAAACTTCACCAGACCTAAGAGTACCTAAGCAGATGCTCTGTTCAATACATGAGCAACTCTGCCAAACAGTGCATAACAAAACCCAAAGTTTTTAAACCTAGATCAGATTAATGGTTGGTTTTGGGGGGTTTGGGTTGGTTGGTTGGTTGGTTTTAATTCATTACATCTTCAACACCTCTGGGATGCAGCAGGTGAGCTTTGTTCCCTCTGAAGGGGATCACAACTGCACTCAAGCTCAAGCCTCCACTGCACTGTGCTAGCATGCAGACATCCAGCTCTGTAGCTGTCCACAATTGCACTGTAACATTCTGATCTCTCACAGTGCTGAGGAAAAAGTGAGCTTTAATTTCCAGTCGATTTTTTACAGTCACGTCAAAGGAAATTATACTTGCACTTAAATTATTTTACAGTTATAAGCCAGTGCATTTCAGTGACCACTGATCCAATTTGTAGAGTTTATCATTTGTTATGAGACACTGATGGCTGTTTAATATGTCCTAAACATAACCTTGAGACAACGGGAGCTCAAAGCACTTCACAATTATATTCCTCAGTAGGAAGCAAGTTCCACAGTTGGCATATGGGAAGACCAAACTGTTCTTCCATTCAAAACAAAAATATTGCCCATTCTTTCAACTTTTAACTATTGAACATTTCAACTGTGTTTCTCTGTAAAGCACTCCATGACTTTCTGATGAGCACTCTGTAATTTCCTCCCCACTTTTAAAAGCATACAGGAGAGGTAGAGCAGTATAGAACTACAGCTGAAGTAGAGACACACAAAGAAAAATCTCAGCATCCTAGACACCTACGACTTATAATCACATCACTATTGCCATCCAGCATCGTTAAAATGGGGTTAATAATTCAGCCTGTCAGTAGCTCAGACCAGAAGGATATGCTTTATCATCATCTCCCACCAACAGCCTTCCTGAAAACCCCTGTGAGTTAAATAGCTCCAAGTGATTTCAGAAGACAGTGACCCTTCAAGCTGCGCTAAACCTTTACTATAAAAACCAACCAGCTGCTCATCATGCAGATCTACTGAGGTGCTTGCAAAGGTTTCATGAATAAACGGGTAGTTGTGGCTCAGACACCATGAAGGACAGAGCTCAGCAGCTCCCTTCAGTTGGGAAGCAAGAGAGAAATACTTTGACTTGCATAGGCACGGACAGCTATAAATCAGTAAAACTGCCTCTCAGTTTCTCTTCCAAGCCTGCACTCAAGCAGTAGTTCATAGGCTGTCTCTTGTAGAAGAGCATGCAAAAATTTCTAAGCCCAAGAAAGGACCTGTAGAAGCCAAGCAGATTTATACACCGAGCAGCCAGCTGTCAGTGCAAAAGTCAGCTTACTCATTAGTCTGCCTCCATGCAGGAGAAAAAAAGAAAAAAAAGAGAAAAAAAATTACAACAAAGACTTAACAGCAGTGGTTAAGATTAAAGCTAACCTCCAAACCCTCTTAGCCTCTACAATACATACTTTTATTTTTAAGGCGTCCTTCCATTCTATTTCCCATGCTTTACTCTTGTTCAAATCAGCATTGCAAAAGCCACCTATGCGGAACTTAAGAGGATTTGGGGGACATCAGAAATACTCTGCACGTCCGCATTAGCCCGCCAAACGCACTCCAAGTGCAGCCGAGTTCTCCCCTACTTTTCTGTTCCATCCTGTGGTAAAGCTGAGGTAATGGGTTAGGTGAATTTAGCACCTAACTACCGATCAATGAGCTGTTAAGCTTGGCATTTACCCATGTTCAACAGCAGAGATTCAAACATCTTTTTAAAGATGGAAGTCCCCAGGGAAGGTAGTTGCTAAAAAAACAAAGCCTAAACAGAAGATCATCTGCTGAGAGTCTAAGCAAGTAGGCTTGCCGGTGGGGAGGGAGGGAGGAGAGCCCGAGGGCTCTGGAAACTTGCTTTTTTATGAGATTCAAATAAAAGACAGTCAAATAAGAAAGAAATATGGAGCTGAAATCGTTGTGCAAAGGCCAAGAGCAAGTCTGAAGAACTAAGGGGAGAAAGAAGTCATTTCCACCTCTTTCATAAGACCACAGAAAGCATTTAGAAGTTGAGAGGAAGGAGATGTGAGCAAAACACCCAAGGTAAAAGCTGTCGTCTCTAGCTACGTCTGCTGCTTCACCAGCTGGACAGAGCACTCAGACTGCTCCAAAAACCCAAGAGAAGGAAAGCCGGCCTCCATCCAGAGGAAGACACTTGCCCTGCGAGCCTGCAAGACTACACGGAGCCTTATTTTCATGCAAATGCACAGAACTGACAAAAACCACCACCGAAACAAAGCAACCACACCATGCCAAGAAGATGGTCAACTATAAGTTTTAGTGAGGAAAGAACAGGCCTAAGGCCAAACCGTCCGGAGGAGCTGTACCACGGAGAGGAGCAGCTACATCTCCGTATACTCGTGCATCATGTAGCTTAAAATATTTATTAAGCAGAACGCTAATGATAACTTTATCCTCCCGTTGATTACCTCTGTTGGGCAGCTAAATATTAACACGAGGCTGTTCTTCCTAGCTAATTTAGTAGGCAAGAGCCGATTTAAATGAGCATATCCTTTAGGAGTAATCCATGTGAATAATGATCCTAACTTGTTTTCATACAGTAGTTGTGACTTATTTAGGTTTTCGCGATACTTTAGAGTTTCTAAAAGAGGCACTATGCAAATTACCCTGCTTAGTAACAGCACGCTGGAGCAAGTACCTCCTGTTCGTGTGGTTTCTATTGACTTGTTTTGCACCACTTCACCAACACGCACTCCTACGCGTAGGAGGGAGTTCAGGCACGCCAGATAATGCCTTGTAACATCTTCCTACTCAAGCGTCCTAGGAGATGTTTTCCCTTCATTTGTCCTTTTCAGATAAGCGTGCTGTTCTTTTTATTTTCCAATATTAAGACGAGACACTTGGTGACGCAGGAGCAGAAACGGAAAGAGCACTGCGCCCATGGAGCAGACTCGCCCTTCCTTCACGTTCAGGATTTATTTACTTTTCTCGGTTTGTTGCCCTAATCCTATTTGGGTTCAAAAGCTGAAACGACCTGATTTCTCAGCAAACCCCAAAACACGCGGTAACCGACCCTGCCGGCACGGCAGGGGACACCCACGACCCCCGCCTCAGCGGCCGGGTAAGCCCCCGCCGGCCGGCAGCGCCCCGCAAGCCTACCTGGTCTCCTGGGCTCGGCTCCCCGCCATGTCTTCCCTCAGAAATCGCAGCTTCTCCCAACAGGGGAGCTCCTCTCCCTCAGAGGACAGCACGCTGCAGCCCCGCTTTCCCGGGGGCCGGCTGAGGGAGGCGGCAGCTGTTACCGAGCTCATTAAGGGCTGAGGCGGGCCCGGTGGGGCAGCCCCTCACCTCGCTGCTCCTCTGCGCTCCATGGGCCGTGAAGCGGGCCCGTCCCTTTTTTTTTCTTTCTCCTTCTACCATTGAGACCCAGTCTACCCTTTCTTTGCCATCCCCGCGCTGTCAGGTACCCCCCAGCTGGGCCTTGCCCCCCGCAGCTCCCCTTTTCTCACCTCCTGCGTTACCCCTCTGCTACAAAACCCTCCAAGAACCAAACGGCAGCTCCATTTTCCTTTTTTTTTTTCTTTTCCTGACAATATTCCATTTAAGTAAATTATGAGCCAAGTTTAACAACCCCTTTGCTATTGTCGTGGTGGCAGAGGCAACAATTGCCCCCTTGCACATCAGCTGGGGTTTATATACTCGTAAAAGA
The DNA here is from genome assembly GCA_013401275.1 of Pandion haliaetus. Classification (NCBI taxonomy): domain Eukaryota; kingdom Metazoa; phylum Chordata; class Aves; order Accipitriformes; family Pandionidae; genus Pandion; species Pandion haliaetus. The sequence goes on along the minus strand of VYZV01037689.1, from coordinate 279,146 downwards.
GGGCAAAGGAAAACCAAGCAGGCAGGATGCGTGTTGGGAGGGAAGTTTGTGGCCTGTCAGGGCCAGGGAAGCTGCCAATACCTACCTGAACCCAGATCTCCCTCGGCCCTCGCAGAAGACCTGGTCACAGCACACAGAGGCGGCTCAAGGGACAAGCAGCTTGCCAGGTATTTGGCACAGTCAGAGACGACCAACCAAAAGTTTATTATTCCCCNTTTTTTTTTTTTTTTTTTGCGTCATGGCTGTTCTAGAGAAATATCCTGGGTCTCCTTAGAAATTCCAATTTTTCCCCAATTTCTTTCCCAGAGAATCTGTTTCTGGGTGAAAAAATTAGCAAATGCATGCATACACTTGCTGGTTTTCCCACTCCCATTTGGAGTTTGTAACTGGGTTTCAGCCCGTGTAAATAACGTCACTGGACCATTTTATACCATTATCCATAAAACGTGCCCGTAGAGGATTTTCTGTGGGTACTAACAGTTGTTGCACTGAAAGATGCCATAAAGCCGAACACTTGGGATGTGCAATCTGCCCAGATAAAGTACATTACATTAACACTGTGACTTTTTCAAAATGTAATGACTTTGGTCATTATTTAAATGACTGCTGTTCAGATTTTCATCTTTGCTATTACATAATCATTTATGAGGTGGTTTCTCATGTCTTTTCAGACTCCTGCTGGGTTTCTGAACCCTGTAAGCAGCCACCATTAATGACAGCAGATCTTCACGGACAGGCAAAGTGACACTGACCCCTGCGTAAACATCACAGGCACCCCGAGAGAAAATCTCTGGAGCAGCATGGGACTTAGTGTGAAACATGCTTTAAAAGGGAAGGAGGATCGATGTGGTTTGACGTCTTGTGCCCGCTTAGGGCTTCTTCTCCTAACTTTTGTGCCACAGCAACGTGGTGCAGCTGCTCTGAGCTGCCATCACGACCTCCCTCCCCAGTTGAACAGGAGTTGAACAGCCAAGCACCTTCTGCCCGGGCTCTCCAGCAAGTTTTAGTCTACCCCCAGCCAGGTTAGCTATGATTTTTTGAAGCACTTTCTGCTAATTTCACTGATTTCGACTCAACCCTTCACACAGGGATCCTAGATGGCAGATCAATGTCATAATAGCTACTGACCAAGAACAGAGAAGAGAGGGCACCACAAGTGCCATGTCAAGGCAGAAACACACTCAGAGCACTTGGTGTCATCATGGCTGTAGCTGGTTAGCTGGTATCACAGCCGCGCTACTCGTTCCTATAGCACGTTACTCAAATTGGCTTGGTAGCAGCTTGTGAACTGGCTCCCTGCCTGCTGAAATTATCAGATGCTGAATTTGTCTTTAGGGCTGAGAACTACTGCAGTGCTTCCAAAACAGTCAGGACCTGGAGAAGGGAGATGGCTCTCCCAGTGGAAGGCAGGAGACATCACATATATAGGCCAAATTCCCTTGATGCCCAATCCAGGACTACAGTCTGCTAAAGTAGCCTTGATCTCCAACTCAATATATAGTACAGATAGTCTTCAAGGACTGATGTTCAATGCTTGGCGCAGCATGGTACACAGTATAAAACCCATTTGAAAGAGAAATGCTTCAGTTCACTTTACTTGACTTTTTTTTCACTTGCATGAGGCTTGTTCAAAGCCTTTTCCCAGTTACAGCTGTGCCCGCTGCAGACATTACCACTCACACTGGGTTGTTTCTTTCTTCTTCCAGTGCCCAGGTCAGGATGAGGGGCTGCTAGGGCAGACTCTTCTTCACATCATGGTGCACAAATCCTACATTACAGGGAGTCGTTTTGCCTCTAGGCTAGCCTAGGACTGAGAGGCTGCAAAAGTCATTCTGAGAGATACCTTCCTCTGCCTTGTTCCTCTGAGCAGCTTCAAATGAAGGAGAAGTACAAGTGAAGACTGAATTTTGCTCGTGTAACATTTCGGCTGGTCAGGAATATTCTGTAAAAAAGCGGGGCTGGGAGGAGGGGAAGAAATACAGAATATTATAGTTTTTCTGCAAGTTATCTGTAATATAGTGACCAAATGATTTCTGCTTCTTGTTAGATCCCAAGTAATATGGAAAAGGGTCGGTACCTGACATTTTCAAAGCACAGCAGCACTGACCACTTTATCTTCATAGGGACTTCAGGCAGATTGCTGTGCAATTTAGTTACCTTAGTAACATCAGACAGCATGTAGACTTGCAAATAGTTGTTATGTCACCTTGCCAATCTGCTGCTACACCTACCAGGAACGCAGAACAAGCAATCAATTACAGGGATATCACTCAACTTCATTATACTTGCATGTAAGAAAGCCTTTACTTCTTTGCTTATGAAATTAGCTTAATTCCAGTGGGAAACCCCACTTCTTTTTAGTATGATCTTTTTTCAGTGAAAAAAAATCCTTAGAAGAACTGGCTATTTATTACTTCTGTTATTCCTGAAAACCACTTTGCCTGAATGATATGACATGGTGTTATGGGTTTGTGTGGCGCGGTTTTCTTTGGTGCTGGGGGAGGGGGCTGCAGAGGTGGCTCCTGTGAGAAGCTGCTGGAAGCT